>PVHX01005752.1:0-108734 GCA_004024805.1 Geosciurus inauris
TGGTGGCTCACGCTTGTAATCCCAGCACTTAGGGAGGCTGAGACAAGAGAATCGCGAGTTCAAAGCCAGCCTCAGCAATGGCGAGGTGCTAAGCAACTCAGTGAGACCCTGTCTCTACATAAAACACAAAATAGGGCTGGGGATGTGGCTCAGGGGTCGAGTGCCCCTGAGTTCAATCCCTGGTACCAAAAAAAAAAAAGTTATTCAACTGTATTCTATGCATTTATAACACAAGAAAGACAATAATTAAATAGATTTTTAAAGGGAGCCTATGTCCTTGAAGACTCACATTTATGAAAAAAAAAAATCAAGGATACACAGTTTTTGTTGTTATTGAGTAACTTTCTTTCACTGGTTTGAGCTTGGGCTTAAAATTTCTTCATGTAATCAAGGGAAAGGGAGGATATTTATACTCTCTATTAATCTGTTAGGGCTACGTTGATAAAGCGAACCACACAGGATTGTCTGGAAAGAAGAGGGAGAGCTTATAGGAAGTAAATCCTTTGGCTAGTACTTAAGGCATTCACCTTATCTGGATTCTGCCCTATGGATGCTAACAATATCTTGGGCTAGATGTGCAATGGACATGTCCAGTCATCTGTAGATACCATTGTTCTCTTGTAGGAGCTTATCTACTTTTGGAGGTTCACTAAAGGGGAATTCTTTTAAGTTTAAGTAAGTGTCTTTAGGGGTCACCCTGG
The DNA here is from genome assembly GCA_004024805.1 of Geosciurus inauris. Taxonomy (NCBI): domain Eukaryota; kingdom Metazoa; phylum Chordata; class Mammalia; order Rodentia; family Sciuridae; genus Geosciurus; species Geosciurus inauris. The sequence continues at coordinate 702 of PVHX01005752.1, forward strand.
GCAGGAAACACATTGCTCTGTTTCTTTCCCTGTTATTATTACATTTATTTTACTTTTTGCTTTCATTCAATCTAAGAAACACAGCAATCCCACAGGTGGAAATTTTTTTCCCTGCTCCCTCCCATCCTGACATTCTGGTTGCTTGATCTTCATAGCATATGAAGTGTCATGCTCTTTGAGAGTGTCATGCTCAAGAGCCCTCAGGATTCCCCACTACCTTTGGGGATATGACTAGACTCTTCATAGATCTGTCTTCATCCCATCCCTTCAGCTCCAGCTTCTTTCACTTCTCCTCTTCAGCCTAATCTTAACTACAATGTTTAATATTCCTCAGATACATCCCCACAGGTGGAAATTTTGATCCCTGTTTTGGGAAGGAGGAAGCAAGGATTTAGTATACTTAAAGAACCTGTCCTAGAGGCAGAAATAGGATGTGGGTCCATATTGATGGCCTCTGGTCTATCCTTGTTCTTTTCCTCAGTTAATCTTATACCCAGAATTCAGGTTCAGCTTTGACCACTCAGAGGGAAAAAAGGTGGTAAGTGGGAAAGATGTACAAATATCTGCAAGCCTAACAGGACTGAATATTTCAAAGCAATATATATGAGGCACCGAATGCACTTGGGTGAAAGGAGCTGCGTTAATCAGCTTTCTATCATGGTGACAAAATACCTGAGAAAAGCAACTTAATGGAGGAATGCTTTAGTTTGACTCATGGTTTCAGAGATTTCTATCCATAGTTTCTTGACTTGGATCTGTGGCAAGGCAGTATCTCATGATGGGGAGTGTGTGGTAAAGCAAAGCTGTTCACATCATGGAGACCCGGAAGCAAAGAGATAGAAGAATGGCCTGGAATTCTGATACATCCTCAAAGACACACACCAAAAAGGCCTAACTTTTCCAATAGGAAAACTTTTCCCATCCTAGATTTTACCACCTCCCAATAACATCATCAGTTGGGGACAAAGCAGTCAATACATGAAGTTTGGTGGAGGTTTAAGATCCAAATCACAACAGTAATAATCATCATACTAAATTATATCCTGGGGAAACCTTAGAACTTTTCTTCTTTCTTCATTCATTTTGTTTCTGAACAACAAAAATAATTATGTTATTAGGTATAATAACGATAACAGCTAACATTTATTGGTTGTTTATTATGTGTCTGACACAGTGCAGAGGGCTTTACTTGAATTGTTAATTAACCCTTGTCCTATCCCTATGACCATGACATGATACTATTGTTATTTTCATTTTATGGTTGAAGAAACTGACACTAAGAGAGCAAGTTAAGTAACCTGTACAAGTACACAGTTTATTAGTGCTGATCCAGGAGATGCCAAATTCCCAGAGCTATCTTGGAATATCTACTATATGTCAATTGAAAGGACCTATAGACTTAAATGCCACAGAAAGTAAAATTTGTGATTTTTCACAGTGGAATATCCTGAATATATAGACTATATGCTATCTATGGACACTTACATAGAAATTATAGCATTAAATCTCATTATCCTCAAGAAAATATTACAGGGTTGGATTTCAGAGTCTGGTGTCCCTTCCCATCATCTACTCCTACCCAATGCCTTGTAAAGAAGTGAGTTGTTTAATGCAAAGATGAAAATTCTCTGGCGTGGGAGCAGGAGTGAATAAGAGGTGAGAGGGATCAGGGAGGACCAATGTCAAATAAGTTGGATGTGTTGTTAGTAGCATACGACTTATGGAACAGATCTGACTTTTTGATGTAATTCCAAGACTATTATAAAGAATTTCACTTGCGTAATGCAAATCAAACATTTCTATGAAACTTAATTTTTCCTGTGTCTCAATCCCAACTATAATTAGAATAAGCACAGTCAATGATAAAAAAGAAAGAAGAAAATGAAAAGCTAGTAGTTGCATGCTTATCGCACATAATTTTTAAATTGGTAAATCAGTTATGGGCCCCCGAAGCATTTCTCCTACTTGGTACTTTATGGGCTGCCCGCATTTGAGCAATGAGCTCAGAGCTGGTATGCAGAAAAGTAGGTGCTTGGAGTCTGTGACAAGTTGCCCTGAAAGGCAAAGCCACCAGTACTATGATCTTCCTGAACAATGACTTAACTTAGTCATTCTTGTTAGCACACTGCTTTTGATACCTTGTACCCTCTCTAAATAGAACAGTATCACTTTGGTTCTATGCTATAGTGAATAATGCAGGGTTTTATTTGGTATTTATTGTGAGTAAAGTGCTTTGCCATCTTTGAATATAACTGTGGGGACCAATGTCAATAATGATATTGTCAGGGGCTGCGGTTGTGGCTCAGTGGTAGAGTGCTTTCCTCACATGCGTGAGTCACTGGGTTCGATCCTCAGCACCACATAAAAAATAAATAAATAAAAATATTGCATCCATCTACAACTACAAAAATTAAAAAAAAATAATGATATTGTCAGAAACTTCCTTGATATTATGACATCTATTTGCTGAGGTACTAGAAAACAGAATATCTCCAGTTTGGTATACTTTGTGGACAGGTGACTTAATAAACGAAAAACAATCCAATCTTCTCCATGGGTACTGTGTAATAAGAGGAACTGAATTCCCTGTATTCACAAGTCTAAATATCTGCGTTGTGACAGAGATAGGAGAATGCAGTTTTTTGCTTTCTAATAATCACTATTCTCCCAGGCCTCCATTATCAATCCCCTGGACTTTGACCACAGTCTTCTCACTACTTTAGGTTCCTTTTGTCTATTTCTTTACTCCTTTCCAAATCTCATTGTGATTTCTTTAAAATGCAAATTTGACCTTGGTTTTCCCAACCACAAACCCCTTTCATTACATGGTTGCCTTAAATATAAAGTCTTTCCTTCCTGGCATGGCATACATGACCTTCCGGGATGTGACCTGTGTTCATTCTATATCTTTTTTTTCTGGTTCTAATTCTTAGAGCTAGACCTGCTCACTATACATAAGTTAATAAGTTAATTTTTGCAGCACGATTAGGATGGTGAACTCCATTTATAAAAAGGAATACTGGATAAATTGCCCTAATAATGGCACTGAGATTCAATATCCACTGGTATCAGTATTTTTTGATCAATTTTTTACATGGTCTCATAGTTCTGTCTTAAGAAACTACATAAGTTAATAAACTCAATTGAAGAAAACTACTCTTCCCTCTGCATTTCCACTATATTTTTGTTTGTCCTTTTACAAAAAGGGGAACATCTTCTGGAGCCCTGGAAACTAAACTCAGAAAGGGTCTGGAACCAGAAAACAGAAAATCCCCAGAACTAAAGGAAGATTTATTTTCAATATTTCTTACCTGTTTTCCACATCATTCCCCTCTTCCCACAGAGTGAATTTCTCACCTGTTTGCACGTGGCCTACTCATTGCTCCTTAGATTAAGAGAGAAACCTACACTTGAATAAAATTTTAATTGTGATCCTAACTCTCCAGGAGGAGAAATCTAACAGGCTTAGTTTATATCAGGTGATCACAATGTTTAATCAAGCATGAATTCTAAAGATGTCTACCTTGGGGTCATTTTTAGGTGTGATCTTAAAAAGGACCAAAAACAAACAAAAAAATTAAAATTTTCTTTGTTAGTCAATAAAATATAATTCTTGGATTATATTAGACAAAGTCAGATTTATGTTTTAAAGAGATTATAGAAACAGTGATGTTTTGGTCAGCTTCTCATTTTTGCAAACAAAAGACCTGACAAGAATAGCATAGAGAAGGAAAAGTTTATTTTGGCTCACAGTTTCAGAGTTTTAATTCATGGTCAGCCCACTCCACAGCTCTGGGCCCCAAGTGAGGCAGAATATCATGGTGGAAGGGTCTAGAATAAGGGCGTGGTGGAGGAAAGCAGCTCAGAACATTGCATCCAGAAGCAGAGAAAGGTTCCCTCACCAGAGACAAAATATAAACCCCAAAGGTTCACCCTGTGATGGGTCTCCTCCAGCAATATCCTGCCTGCCTATAGTTACAACCTAGTTAATCCACATCAGTGCCCTAATCCACTGATTAGTTTAGAGCTCTCATAATCAAATAATTTCACTTAGGAACCTTCTTGCATTGTCTCACAATGTTTTTTGGGGGACCCCACATATTTAGATCATAATAAATATCATGCAGGGAAATGAGCAAAGATAGGAAAGGAAATAGACAAAAGGGCTGCAGAGTAGTGGGAAGATTGGCCGCTGATGAGCTGAGATGCAAAGGAGCCCTCACATCTAGAAATCTTGCCCAGTAGTACATTTTCTTACCACTACCACTGAAAATCCTCCTACTTTGACTGTTAACGACAATGAGAACAGGGGCTGGGATTGTAGCTCAGTGGAAGAGCACTTTCCTTGCATGCGTGATGCACTGGGTTCGATCCTCAGCACCACATAAAAATAAATAAATAAAATAAAGATATTTGTGTCCATCTACAACTAAAAAATATTTTTAAAAAAAGACAATGAAAACACAAATATCTGAATTGTTGCAAGATCCATGTTGAAAAAACAACTCATGATCAGTTTTTACATAATGTTCACCTGAAGCAAGAAGAACCAACCTCAGGACGTCTGGATACTGTATCATCTCAGTACTGTGACTTTGGAATTAACAGAGGACTTTAGTGTATGACACCCTTGCTTTAAACAAAGCTCTTGTTCTCGGAAATGATCCAACAAGGAAAGTGCTATAATATCCACGGACACCTGGACCACTGGACTATTTTTAAAATATTATATCATTGTGCTAGTAATCAAGGCTCATGGTTTGAGAATAAAGAAGGGAGGCCAGGGTTAGAAACTGAGAAAGTATGTTTTTAATGGGGGAAAAGTCAAATGATCTCCTTTCTTAAGGAAAGCATCTTAATATGTTCTGCTGCCATCACAGCCCACCTAATTCTGAATACTCGGAACTTTTACTGTCACCACTAACAATGTAGGTCTCTGGAGTCTGGCAGACCTTGAAGAAAAGAAAAAGGATCCCAATATTGACTATTCCAAAACACATGGGTTTTGACGGAGTCAGAACGTTGGGCGTATTACTGGCTTCTTAGAAGTTTAATAATAGAAAAATCAACAGGAAAATGAAGATGCAGAGAATGTGATAGCAATGCTTGACGACTCTGAGGCAAAAGAGGGATAACCTCAACACCCTCCCTCAGTGCCCAGAGGCTCCTAGCTGAGATGCAAAACTGAGTTAACTTACTTCTCTTCAGTGTGCTGAAAAAAGAGACATTTCTTCCTTCTGATGTACCGTGTGCTCTTTGTTTCATGTGAGCTGCACGTGGTCCCTAACATTTCATTGCTAGATACTATGAAATACATTGGCAGCAGATCCCTGTATATTTGGTTTAGAACAATGGAGATGGTGCTGGACTAAGAGAAAAAACTGGCTTGTATCCTAACTCTGTGTGACCTGGCATAAGTTGCTTAGCATCTCAGGTCTTTAAAAAATTTTATTTTTAATTTTATAAATGAAGAAATCAGTACTCAAATTCTTGACCTTATGAGGAGATTGTGAGATAATTAGGTAATGTGAATTAGGAAATTAGGCAATATGAATTAAAGCACATTTGTTCAAAGCACTTTAGACAAAGAGTGTACAGTTAAAAGGATTCATTGTTCCAGGCAAAATTGGCCATGGGTTTTTCTTATAATGCTATTTGAAGCGTACTGCTAAATTTCACAAAACCAATCCATCCCCAAGCACCACTTGTAAATTCCACATTCATCTATTGACTCTGTGCCCTCTGCCTTTTGACCTCACTTCTCCATGCAAACTGCATTCTTCAAGTTCACCTGTTATTTCCTAATCACTAATTTTTTTTTTTTTTTTGGTACAGGGGATTGAACTCAGGTGTACTCGACCACTGAGCCACATCCTCAGCCCTATTTTGTGTTTTATGTAGAGACAGGGTCTCACTGAGTTGCTTAGTGCCTCGCCATTGCTGAGGCTGGCTTTGAATTCACGATCCTCCTGTCTCAGCCTCCCAAAGTTCTGGGAGTACAGGCATGCGCCAATGCACCTGGCTCTTAATCACTAAATTAATTTTTACTTTTCCAGTTTCTGTCCTCAATCTCTCTGAAGCTCTGATATCACTTTCCATTTGCTCTTTTAAATTTCCTTCTACTCAGGTGACCCTGTGTTCTTTGGGCCTCTCTGACTGCTTCTTTCTTTACTGATTTCTCCTTTTTCTCCCCCTCTTTAGACATAGGTCTTCTCCAAGTTTCTGTTTCATTCTCCTTCTTACTCACCATGGTGGTTTCATTCATCTCACGTCTCCTTCAGGTTGTCTCATGAGCACCTCAAAACCCGCATGTCCATTTGACCATGGCATCATCCTTTTCCCTATGATCTACAAATTGAAAATGATTTGTTACTTTTAGAGTGACAGAGTTAAGGGGCCTCATTTATTTTGTCTTGTGCCCCTGCCCAACCCTTTATTGATCCAGTCAATTTTCTTCCAAAGAGTTCTGTCATCCTCAACTCAAGATCCTCATATCTTTCACCAGGATTCCTTTAAAAACCTCCAACCAAAGGGGAAATTATCTTAAAAACAGAGCTGTAGTCATACTCAATTACCAATACCCTCCAATTCCCCTATGTGTGGAATCAGAGCATGCTCTCAATCCATAGTCCTCCACACCTGGGTCCCACCCTACCTGCGCAGGAATAGAATCCTGATGTCCCCACTCATCTTTAGGATTCCAGCCAAATACATTTTCTCATCCCCAAACACTTAATGTTTATCACACAAATGAACAAATCAACATGTACACATCTCCTTCATTTCTTGTGTCTGGACTTTTTCTTTCTGTTCATTCTTTTCAGTCACGTTGTCTCCAGTCACTGCTATCTCTTCAGTCCTGTGGAGTCTTCAAGACTCGGTATGAATAAGTTCCCCTTCTTTTTGAAGCTTTCCTCCATCACATCAAATAAAACAGTCACTCCTTTGCTGCGATTCAAGGGTTGATGGTCATATGGTACTTACCACAGTCCCTTGTATTCCTGAATGATTCTCCTCTCTTTCCTCTTAGATGCAGGGCTCTTTAAAAGGTGAAACCACACCTTCTTGCAACCTAAATGCCTCACATACTGACTTAATGAAATTGTATTAAATTGAATGAGATTACATAAAGAAGCTCTCTATTGGGACTGATTGAAAAACTAGATTTTAAGGTGTTGGTGCACAAACATATAAGCATAATTACAGTTCTCTTGCATCAGAATTCTTGTCTGTCGACATTCAACTACGTTACTTGGGTCTATATTACTTATTTAAGAATAATTGAGCACAGGCACATGGCAAGTGTTCATGAGAATCATATATGACCCTCTTAGAAATCATTTGAAATAGGTATTATGTTGTCTTTGCTTTACAAATGTGGAAATAAAAAGTCCAGAGAGGTTAAAAAAATCCAAGGATTACACAGTTCATAAATGGAAGACTTGAGACTTGAGCTATACAAAATGTGGTCTTAGCCATGATTATATAATAAATAAGAAGGTTGGAGATTTTTCCTGGCATATTTGAGTTTTTCTTCTAAACTTACATTGACTTGTTTATCCACAGATCTTAATTTAGCCTCTTGCAAATAAATTTCTATTTTTAGCATGTACCTCCTCTTGTATTCATGAGTTGAGTCTTGTCCTAATCTCTTTTGGCTTGGATGCAATCCTTGGGAAAGTGCTGTTATGTCTTAATGTACTCAGCTGTTCACTGGAGGGATTAAAGCCTTAGATGTTTCCAGTGGCAGCTGTCTGCAAACCCCTGCCATGTTTAAAAACAAACTTAGAAAACTGGGCTCCTGGGGCCAGAGAACTGTGGTTTATTGTAAGATGGAAAATGCTTTAGGAAGCCCAAGAAACAAAGGATACCCTTCTACCTATGTCCTGCAGGATCTCCAAATGGCCAGACTATATTTTTCCAGTTGCAAAGGCATATTTTTTTTTCCTCTGAAATTCACAAAGGCCTTTGTGGTAATTATGAAATGATGCAAAAGTGCACTTGATTTGGAGTTATATTTATTTTTTCTAGATATCTGATGAGCAGTGACCTCTAGCAATGACACGTTGCTTCAAAAATAAATTAATCAAATCCACCAAAACATTCATTGAGCTGTTACCATGTGCCTACCTAAGATTGTGATTGGAACATAGTCTGGGTTCCCTAGAATCTGGAAGTTAAACACATGGCAAATACTTAGTATACATGTTAAATTGACATGCATATAACCTGGAAATGGAAGTGTTTTCTCTGAAACAGCCTTTATGTTTTGACATAAAAGTGAGAGGAATAAGCCAGGAGATCATAAGTTCCCTTTAAATTGATAAATAACACACAAAAAAGTGCTTTCAATAATTATCCTAATCAAGTGTCTCATTCAGAATGCATAATCCTATGAATGGCATATGCATGATGCAGGATGGTGTAACATCCTTGAAGTTGATTCCTATGTAGTAATTAGATCCTTATACAGGTTCTAGTCAATAAGACTTATGTTAAATAACCAGTGAGAATATACTATGGTGAAACATATCATGTAAAATAGTAAGGAATAAACTTACATGGAGTGTGAAGAATCTATACTAAGAAAACTATAAAATTTTACTATGGGATATAAAGAAGGTGAACAAATGGAGTTATCCAATATGTTCTTGGGAAAGATGACTCAACTTAATTAAATAAATCTGTAGGTTAAACCTTATTTGGACTCTTTTTCAAAATAGGATTCAAGTTCAATAAAAGGTGAATTATAAGGATTATGTATTTCAGAATACACGGGTATTTTTGTAAAAACGAGTCCTCACACAAAGTAACAACAAAAACAAACAAAAAACCATGATTTGTGTTATAAGCACAACAATCCAATGAATTTGATATTGATGTCAGAAAGGACAGATGGTTCAATAGGGTAAATTAAAATGTACAGTTATAGGAATCTGGTCTTATAAGAGATCTCTGAAACTGAGAGTCTCCAAATAAACTTTTCTCCTTTAAAATTGTTCACATCGGGTCTTTTCATTGCAGCAATGAAAGGCTGACTAACACATTAATACAACAGAATTTAAATCATGCTCACTCTCTAGTCCAGGGAAGATCACAGGACTTTGCTTCAGAAAGTTTTTAATGAATTTAGGCTGACCCTCAATATTATGTAGCTAAAATGTTTAAATTATGTGAGTTCAGGACTGCAGGGAAAGAGACCTAATGGAGATCTCAAATCTACTAGAAAATGCTTTTCCTGGAAGTAACTTAAAAACTTACAACTTGCCACTGGCAAGAGTGTTGAGAAACAGGAGTAATACAGATCATGCAAATTTTGTGAGAAGTAAATATCTCTGCCACAGGGAGAATATATAAATTAGTTTTTCAAAATTGATATATGGGTAAACTAATTCATTATGTTGATTAGATGATTAAAGATTTTATATAAATGTTAATGATAACCTCTTGCCAGCAAAAATGCATTATAAGAAAATATAGTACCCTTTTGTATTCAAAGCACTAGAAAATCTAGAGGTAGTAGGGACATACCTCAACATTGTAAAAGCTATTTATGCTAAACCCAAGGCCAACATCATCTTAAATGGAGAAAAATGGAAGCACTCCCTCTAAAAATGGAATCAAGACAGGGATGCTCTATTTTACCATTTCTATTCAACATAGTCCTTGAAACTCTAGCCAGAGCAATTAGACAGATGAAAGAAATTAAAGGGATACAAATAGGAAAAGAAGAACTCAAACTATCATTATTTACCAACAACATGATTATATGCTTAAAGGATCCAAAAATTCCACCAGAAAACTTCTAGAATTAATAAATGAATTCAGCAAAGTAGCAGAATATAAAATCAACACCCATAAATAAAATACATTTCTGTATATCAGTGATGAATCCATTGAAAGAGAAATTAGGAAAATTACCCATTCACAATAGCCTCAAAAAAAAAAAGAAAGAAAATAATTTGGAATCAATCTAACAAGAGAGGTGAAAGACCTCTCCAATGAAAACTACAGGACACTAAAGAAAGAAATTGAAGCCCTTAGAAGATGGAAAGATCTCCCAAGCTCTTAGATAGGCAGACTCCATCTTTTCAAAATGGCCATACTACCCAAAGTGCTATACAGTTTCAATGTGACTTTAATTAAAATCTAAATGTCATTCCTTATAGAAATAGAAAAATGATCTTGAAATTCATTTGGAAAAATAAGAGACCCAGAATAGCCAAAGCAATCTTTAGCAAGAAGAGTGAAACAGGAGGCATCACACTACCAGACCTCAAACTATACTATAAAACCATAGTAACAAAATGGCATGGTGTTGTCACAAAATAGACATGTAGACCAATGGTACAGAATAGAACACACAGAGACAAACCCACATAAATATAGTTATCTCATACTAGACAAAAGTGCCAAAAACATACATTGGAGAAAAGATGGCCTCTTCAACAAATGGTGCTGGAAATCCATTTACAGTAAAACAAAACTAAATCCCTATCTCTCACCACGCACAAAACTCAACTCGAAGTGGATCAAGGATCTAAGAATAGAGAACCTACCCCTAATAGAAGAGAAAGTAGGCCTTCATCATGTCGGATTAGGCCCTGACTTTCCTAAAATGACTTCTAAAGCACAAGAAATAAAATCAAGAATCAAAATGGGATGAATTCAAACTAAAAAGTTTCTCAGCAAAAGAAACCATTAATAAGGTGAAGAGGGAGCCTACATTTTGGGAGCAAATTTTTGCCACACACGTCAGATAAAGCATTGATCTCTAGGATATATAAAGAGCTCAAAAGCTTAACACTAAAAAAACCAAACAACTCAATCAACATATGTGACTCAATCAATAAATGTGTTCAGGAACTGAATAAACACTTCTCAGAAGAAGAAATACAATTGATCAACAAATATATAAAAAATGTTCAACATCTCTAGTAATTACAGAATTGTAATATATAAAAAATGTTCAACATCTCTAGTAATTACAGAATTGCGAATCAAAACTACTCTAAGGTTTCATCTCACTCCAGTCAGAATGGCAGTCATGGAGAATACAACCAACAATAAGTGTTGGCGAGGATGTGGGGGCAAAGGCACACTCATACATTGTTGGTGGGACTACAAATTGGTGCAACAAATCTGGAAAATAGTATGGAGATTCCTTGAAAATCTTGGAATCACCATTTGACCCAACTATCCCATTCCTCGGTCTCTAACCTGAAGACTTAAAAACAGCATACTACAGTAATGCAGTCACTTAAATGTTTATAGCAGCACAATTCACAATTGCTAAACTGTGGAAGCAACCTAGATGCCCCTCAATAGATGAATGGATAAAGAAACTGTGGTATATATACACAATGGAATATTACTTGGCATTAAAAGAGAATAAAGTTATGGTATTTTCAGGTAAATGGGTGGAGTTGGAGAATATTATGCTAAGCGAAGTAAGCCAATCCCAAAAACCTAAAGGCCAAATGTTCTCTGTGATAAGTGGATGCTGATCCATAATGGGGGGTGTGTGTGAGAAAAATGGAGTAACTTTGGGAAAAGGACAAGGAAGGGAGGGGTGGGGTCATGGGGGCAGGAAAGATAGTGGAATGAGAAGGATATCATTACTCTAGGTATATGCATGAAGACACGAATGGTTTGACTTTACCTTGCGTACAACCATAGAAATGAAAAATTGAGCTCCATGTGTGTACTGTGACTTGAAATGCATTCTGCTGTTTAAAAAAAAATACAATGATAAATAAATAAATAAATAAGAAATGTTAAAATTCATCAAGTTTAAAGGACATAACTGCAGATAAATCATGGATTTGTTGGAAGGAATACGAATACCAAATATGGCAAACATGCAAATAAAAGAATATGCTTTTCTTTTAATTTCTTTGAAAGACAACTGATGGTTTAAAAAATTAATATTTCATTTATAACACATGTATAAAATATATAACAACAATAGGCAAAGGAAGGATATTAAAAAGAATTGTATCATTGTAAGATGTTTATACTTAATGTGAAATGTATAATATTTATTACAAGTAGACTAAGATAAATTACAGATATATTTTGCAATCTTGTAAACCCCAAAGAGGTGTTGCTAAAAGATCATAAAGAAATTAAAAGGTAACACTAAAATCTATTCAATTATCCAATAGGAAGGAAGAACACACAACAAAAGAAAATTCACAATGGAAAATTGAGACAAATAGAAACCAAAGAGCTAAATGGTAGACTTTAACCCAACTGCATCAAGAATTACTTTAAACATAAATGCCAAGTGATCAAATGCAAAAGAAAATTTATGTTATTGACAAAACATCTTTATTAAGTCCAAATATGCATAGAGTTCATAACTGAAAAGTATGGAAAAAGATATGCCATACAATAGTAAAGATAAGGAAGCTGGGGTGGCAATAGTAATGTTAGACAAAGTAGGCTTAAAGACTAGGAATATCGTCAGAGATACAGACATTTAACAATGAATAAACTAATTCATTAGGAAGACTTGATTCTAAATGTCTACACATCTAATAGAAATTAAAAACAAGTAGAAGCAACCACATTTAAAGGGCAAATGACTAATACACAACTCTAGTTGGAGAATTCAAAATACCACTTAGTAAGTACTATAATGAGGAAAAAAATCAACAAGGATATGGACTACTTGGACAACATTGAATAACTTCAAATTAAACTTAGTTGTTTGGTGCATATGGAATATTAATAAGGCAGATCATATGCTGGCGTATAAAACAAGTCATAATAAATTTAAAAAATTGAGATAACATGAAGTATATTCTCTGATGGCGACAAAATTAAACTACAATTAATAAATAAAAATAATTGCATGTCTCAAAAGCCCCAAATATTTGTATGTTGAACTGCACATTTCTCAATAACCATGGTTAAGAAAAAAATCACAAGGAAAATACCAAGAAGCAAATATGTACAACTTTCTGCCAACTTCAGATAAAATGTACATCTAGCTTAAAATCCCCAAATTACCAAAACTTACAGGAGAAGAAATACAAAACGTGTTTATCTTTGTATTTATTTTAAAGTTAAATTCAGTATTAAAACTTCTCAAAAGACTACCTCAGGCCCAGATGGTTTCAGTGTTAAACTGTATGAAATATTTAAGGGAGTAATAATATTATTCTTACACGAACTTTTTTGTGGAACAACATCACTTCCATATTTATTTTTAAAGGCAAGAATAACCTCAATAATAAAACCTGACAAAGATATCACAAGAATTGAAAATAAAATAAAAAATAAGCCTTATAAAAATAGATGTGAAAATCCTTGACAAAAATGTTAGCAAATGGAATATAAAAATGTATAAGGGTTATATAGTATGACAAAATGAACTTTACCCAAGAATTCAAGACTTAACTAACACTCAGAAAAATTTTTAAAAAGTAGTTCACAATTTTAACTGAATAAATAGCAAAGTTGTGGAATGATATTACAAGGGGTATCAACAGAATATCTATACAAATTTCTACCAAAAGCATTGGGATTTGTAACTTCCTCTTTCTTGTAAATGCCTGGTTTACAGACAAATGTGTAAAACCTCTGTCTAGCCTAAAAATATGAGACAAAAATTAACTATTCCCACCCACTGAGTATAAATCTAAAGAAATTTCCAGACTTGAGGTCCAGAGATTTTTAGGCATTAGCTCCTCTGGGCTGCTACATCTAAAAATAAACCTGCTTCCCAAAATTTCCTTGGGTGTCCAGCCTTCTCTGTCCTACATTAATACAATAGATGTATTGTCAAAATTCAATGTTCATTGGTGAAAAAAAATTTCACCTATAAATGTAAAAGAATTTTCTGAGTATGGTAAAAAGATCTCAATAAAACAAGATGACAGTGTAGTAAATATTGAAAAACTGAATGCTTCCTTTCAAGATCAGGAATGAGACAAGGATATCTTCTCTTATCATTTCTACTCAATTGTACAGGAATTCCAGTGCAATGAAGTAAGTTAAAAAAAAAAAAGTAAAGTAATAAAGATTAAAAGGAAGAAGTAAAACAATCTTTAAATACAGGTAACAATTACAGAGAAAATATTAAAGAATGTAGCAGAGCACTGAGGCACGTGCCTGTAATTCCAGCAACCCAGGAGGCTGAGGCAGGAGGATTTCAAGCTCAAGGCCAACGTTAGCAACTTGAGAGCCTCAGCAACTTAGCCAGATCTTATCTCAAAAATAAATAAATAAATGAATAAGACTAGGGATGTAATTCATGGATAAAGAATCCCTTGGTTCAATTCCCAGTTACAAAACAAAACAAAACAACAACAACAACAAAATCAGTAAGTAAATAAATCAACTAAAGAATTTTCTAAAAAACTAATAAATTAATTTAGCAAATCTCCAGATTCAAGGCAAGTATACAATCAAATAATGTCTATAAATATTAGTAGAAAACCACTGAAAAATAAAGTTAAGAAAAAAATAACCCTTTTACAATAGCATTGAAAAAAATTTTAGAAATAGTTATAAAAAGATATGTAAGATCTTTCTACTGAAATCAGTAAAACATTGCTGAAAGAAATGAGACCTAAATAAATAAGAGATACTACATCATGTCTTGAATCGGAATTAACCTGTTGTTAAGATACTGCTTTAATTTAATCTATAGATTCAAAGGAGACCCAATCCAAATCCCAACACACTTTTTGGAAGAAATTGGTAAATTGATGTAAAAATATATGTAAAAATTCATAGAACACAGAATATTCAATACAGAAAGCAGTTAGAAAAACATTCAAGGCTTACTCTGAAGGCTACTATGTTCAAGATAGCATAGCACTGGCCCAGGGACAGATACATACATCAAGAGAACAAAATAAAGTCCAGGATAAAAGTCACTGATTTTTTGACAGAGTACCAAGACAATTCAATGAAAAAACTCCCTTCAACAAATGGACTGGAATAACTGGATAAGTATATGGAAGAAAAGATTAACTTTTGACTCTACCTCACACCGTACCCAAAAGTAATTTAACATGCTAGCAACCTAGCAGAGGGGGCTGTAACTTGGAAATGAAGGCAGTGAGTGTAAAGAACCTTTAAGGAGGACAGGATTTCAGAGAATGAAAGGAACCTAGATTCAATTTTCTCTATAGAAGAGAAAACTGGCTCAGAGAGGTAAGTAGTTTGTCCAATATCACACTGATAGTTTATCTGGATTTCAAATCATTCTCATTTCATCTCTCCCTCCATTTTAGGATTTTCTTAGGAAGCTAGTCTTAACAGTGTCAGGGTAGCCTGACAGTATCCCAAATCCAACTGTGACATTTATTGTCTGCCATCAAATCCAAGACTATCCCACATTGATCAAAATACAGAAGCAGGCTGTAAATTTAAACTGCCAATCTGATAATAGAAAAAAATGCAATTGAGTGTACGAGTGATAGTATTTCATGTTGGATCTATGACACATGATCTATCAATTAAAGGACCATTTATCCCCTACATAGCTGGGACTCAAGAGATAAAGCAAATGGTAGGGGGTTCTTCTAATCCAGAGTCTGTAGCTAATTTTTAAATTGTTAGGTGATAACTTTATGCAAAACATTTTATACATATATGTATATGATTTAATTTAATTTAATTTAGTCTATGCAAAATTCTGATTGGCAGGGATTTCTTCCTCCATTTTGCAGTGAGAAAACTGATGCAGAAAAGGTTCAATTATTTTGTCCATGGTTAAAACCTTTTAGCTATTGAAGTCAGGATTCAAGGGCAAGTCAGCTTGATTTCAGAATTCAAACTGTTAACCTCTCCTACTGTCACTGTCTATCACTACTACTAATAGCTACTAATTATTGAATTTCACTTATGCCAGGTACGTTAAAAAATGCCTTTATTCTCTACATATTAGTATACATATGTATCTATCTATACAGTGAAAAGCATCATTTATCTTATCTATCATATCATCTATTTATCTATAATATAGTATATATAGTATTTATAATTATATATTTTAATTATAATATATTATGGATAAATTAATTTATATGTAATGATAGATATATCAATATATGCATATATGTGGTAAAGATGTATATATCAAATACGGATGTAGATAGATACAAATCATATATGTGTGTGTATATATATATATATATAAGCATATATATATACATATATATATGAGCTATATATAACTCAGTTGCCCAAATCTGTTCCCTATAGAATAAGTTTACTGGCCTCATTATAAAGATAAAAGTGAGATACATAGATATTAAGATGGGTACCAGGATATAGCTCAGTTGGTAGAGTGCTTGCCTAGCATTTACAAGGCCCTGGGTTCAATTCCCAGCACCATCAAAAAAAAAAGAAAAAATACAACAACAACAACAAAGTAAAACAAACTAACAACACACATGTCAAGATATTTTTGCATTGGTAAGTGAAGAAAGCCAAGTACAGAAAGATAAATACTGCATAGAATTCATAGTAGAAAGCAGAATGGTCAGTACCATAGGCTGGGAGATGCTGTTTAAAGGGAACAAAGTTTCAGTTAGAAGGAATAAGGTTTAGAAATCTATTGAACAGCATGGTGATTATAGTTAATAATAATGTATATTTAAAAATTGCTAAAGGAATAGATTTTAAATAAATAAATATGTGAGATAATGAATATGTTAATTGGCTTGATTTAATTATTATACAAGATAAATATCAAAACATCACATTAATATACACAATTAATCATTTACAAATTAAAAAAGACATTAAGCAATTTGCCCATAGTCAAATAGCTAGTAAATTATATACCTAAGATTTGAAACTCAAAATATTTAGAACCAAATTCAATGCTGAATAATTCAATCGTGAAAATAATTTCTTTGCAATATTTGAATCTACCACCCCTAACCTGATGGCATTGAACACAGTGCTTGATGGGACCCGAACAACTGAGGAAAATCTGCAGTTTTCTGGATTTTGGAAGAAACACTCTAATGCAGCCCCCTGGCTTTCAAGGTTGAATTTGCTCTGAGAAATGAGCACAACTTTTGTATCACCTGTACAATACCAAGCACACAGGCATGATGGGAAATTTTCATCTAATATGGTAATACATTTATATATCCATATAGCGGCCTAAGGAGTTGAGAATTCTAAATGACTCATGGTATTTAATTTTATCTAGCTGTTTAGTAGATTAACGTAAATGAATGCAGCCTGCCTCAGCTATTAAACCAATCTCTTAATTCCAAGCTATCCAGATGTATGTTATTTTCTCCTTTTCTTTATAATACAGATCAGTGCTTCTAATAATGCCACTTGATAAAGAAATCAAGGCCTTTTAAAATTAATGTTCAGATGCCCTCAGAAATCCAGTTCTCATTTTAATTTAAAGAGAAGGTCTTTTTTGTCTTTTTCTTTTCTTTCGGAAAGTTTCCTATTTGAAAGCAGTCAAGTATATGTCATCATTATCCTGTACTGGCAGTTTCTGAATGATTTTAGAAAAGATTAAAGTCCTTTGTTAATTGCTAAATATAAGATATTTAATCATTTCTTTGTGATTTATTGGGTGAAAATAGAATATGACAACTTCCTCTAAAATTAATATAATAGTAATAAATGGACGAAATGGCAAAATATAATAAGATTTCCAAATGTTAAAACAACATAGATTGTGGAAAAGTTTGTTCAGCTCAGTAACTTAACTTCCTTCTCACTTTTGAGAATGTGAAGTTTGTTCAATTGACTCTGAGAAGAAAACCAGTACAAATACATACCTCTTTGCTGGCTCAATTATATCACAATAGAAATAGGATGTTATTTTGTTCTTCTCAGAGTGGAGAGCTATTTTGTTGAACAACACAAAGTTGTTTGACTAGTTCTTTACCTCCCACTGTCAGCAGTCAGGAAAACTTGACTGCTTATGTTTTAGGGTCCTCTGCTTTCCTGCATTTTTACTTTTGATATTTGAATCAATACAGTTGCAAGCACACTAATCACAGTGTACTACATCCCAAGTGGATTTCCATTTTTCTTCACCAGAAACTTTCTATGAAAGCAACTAATGTGTTTGAGATGGATTTTGAATTTAATTAGATGTTTAGTTTGACAGGCCAATGTTATATTATGACATCTATAAGGATTTATTTAGAGGGGGCCTGGTTGACTCACTATTTCTCCCATTGAGTGGATCTAGGAGCCCTGAAGATTCAAAGAGGATTCCATAGATTGCCTGACCATTCATTTCCTCCAGCCTTTCCTCCGTGGTTGATACTTTCAGGTCTTCAGTCTTTTTTTTTTTTTTAAATATTTATTTTTTAGTTGTAGGTGGACACAATATCTTTATTTTATTTTTATGTGGTGCTGAGGATTGAACCCAGTGCCTCCCGCGTGCTAGGCGAGCACGCTACCACTGCGCCATAGCCCCAGCCCCTCAGGTCTTCAGTCTTAATCCTCAAGTTTCTGATGGTTATAATAATCATATTTATCTCATAGGGTGGTTTTGAGGATTAAATGAGGTAATGCATATAAAGCACTTAGCTTAATACCTGGGACTTAATACCCAGTAAAGGTTAGATATTGTTATCAATAATATTTTGAAAAAGACCCTTTCTATTAGACCATTATTATAACATACTACATACTTTCACATTTACTATTTCAGGCACTTCAAGTTGAAGAAAAATTGGTCTCTGCTGCTGCTATTATTTAATTGGTTTAGACTTAAATGTAGAAAAAAATGTGTTAAACACTGTAAAGCATTAATGAATAAAAATTCCCCAAAAATCTAGCATTTCAATTCTCTAGAATTCTCAGCTCTCAACTGGAAGATAAAATAAATAAGAAAAATAGGCTCATACAATTTTAATTTTTAAAAAATTAAGTTTCAGAGAAATGTAGTAGGAACAAGACAGATTGATTCAATGCTGCTCTATTTTACATCTTTATTCAAAGCACCAGCACATGCAAATCACTGTTTATAGCAAATGTTGAAAAGTTAATCCAACTCACTTATTCCTTTAATATCATTCTTGAATGCCTACTATGTGCCCCATAATGGAGTGTTCAAAATGATAAAAATATGTATGATTATGTTAATTCCATTTAAGGTACATTAAGTTAGGAAGATAGAGTAACATATTTCTTAAAATGTTTCAATAACAGTTAACCCAAAAGTATTTCCAAGATACTCTCATTTAATGAGAAATGAAATAGGAAGACTAATGAATGTGATGAGAATTATTATTAAAATTAATCAACTATTAATGGAATTAATTCTTATTCCATTCTCTGAAAAATTGCATTGAAGTTTTATTATAAGGTATGAAATAGCTTTTCCATGAAGCAAATATAGTCTAGATATTTCTAGAATAATTTCATTTAAATTAAGAAGTAGTTTTTTAAAGCATCTTACAGTTATTTAGTGAGGCCATAATTAGAAATAATTGCAAAACACCCATTAAGCAAACATTTAGATAGGGAAATAGCGGTTTCCCTAAATTTGTGACAGTGAAGTTTGTTTATGATTAACATTTAAAATAGCCTCACTGATACTTGCATTTTTGAATATGTGTCATTCCTTTTAAAGTAATCACATTGGTAAACACCAACACAATTCCAATGATAGAGAAACCATTTCAAGCAATATTTGAAATTCTTTCCATGAATTAAGCATTGCACATTTAAAAAATTCTTATTGGTAGAATTTTTTTACTCTTTGAGCTCAAAGTAATCTGCAATTAACACTTTAAACTAATAACTGACTTTTTATGTAGCCTTTGGTCCATGACCAATTGGATCCATGACATTGAACCTGTGGAAAGGAAGTACATTATGACAGGGAGCATATGGTGGAGCAAACCATTCACTTTATGGCCAGGATATGAAAAAACAGAAGAAGATGGGGTTGGCGTCCCATTACTGCTTTCCAGTCATGTTCCCAATGACTGAAAGTCCTCCCTCTAGGCCCCACCTCTTACAGTTTCCATCACCTCCCAATAGTGCCAAGCTAGGGACAGAGCCATAAACACAAGGACCTTGGGGCATATTTATCCAATTCATGGCATCACTGAGAGAGTTTACTGAATGGGTTATCTGTTGACTTATTGGTTAAAGATGTATCCTATAATATTGACTTAAGGGAGAACCTTCCCAGCTTACGATAGTCACATTTTTCTGAAAACTGCCCCTTCCTCAAGTCACAAAGATGTGGTCATATTGGATTAGGGTGAGCCTAATCCAATATGTCCTTAAAATGTCCAGTGTCCTTATAAAAAGAATGCTATTTAGATCCAGACACACAGGGAGAGTGCCATGGGTTATGGAGCTGGAGGTTGAAGTCAAAGAGCTGGAGGTTGAAGTTACAAGCCAAAGAACACCAAAGATTGCTGATAATCATCACAGGGAGGAAGCAAGACAGTATCCTCCTCCCGGGACTGTGAGTAATTTTGTCACCTCATATAACTGTAGTATTTTGCATTTCCTCTAGCAGTGCATGAGAATGGTGATGGTCATCTTATCGCATGGAATGCTAAGTGGGTCTTCCTGAGTTTCTTGTGCTCCAAAGCACAAGTATAATTAAACTATTTCATTATAAAATAACTTTTAGAAAATCAGATGACTTAGACCAAACATTGAGGTTTTACATACAATTTCCTAATTCCATAAGTACCATGTAGCAGCAATGTAACCAGATTGTATGATAATGACAAGGCATTGTGTATATAAAGCTACATCAACAATAATTTATTGATGCCATCTGGATATACCCATTCCAAGGACTTGCAACTCGTATGCTATTACAGTTGAACATGGGATATTCTTGTAATCAAACAAATGAACAACCTCACTCATTCTTCTGAGTAATCAGTCTTTCCATTTCTCCTTCCTATTATTTTCATATTTTTCTTCTTTTTCCTGATCCCACTTGTTATAGATTTTCTATTATATTAGTTTTCATCAGAATTTAGCCTCTGGAATGACTGGTTTACATTTTGTTTTCAGTTTCATCAGTTTCTGTTTTTATCTTTGATAACTTCTTCCTTTTTACTTAGGCTCTTCTAAAAGATATTTACATAATTTGGATCTTATTGTATAAAAAACACATAATGGGAAATTAACCCATATTGATTATTACTAAGTGTATGGTACAATGATGGTCATTATATATGCACTATTGTGCAACATATCTTTAGAATGGTTTTATGTTGTGAAACTGAAACTCTACTCCCCCTTCTGTCTCCTTACCTCTAATCCTGGCTCTTGGTAATTATACCCTATTTTCTGTTTCTATGAGTTCAACTGGTATAGAAACTTCATAACTGCTGTAGACCAAACATTAAGTAATTATGTATCATATGTATCTTATAGCATTAAGTATTAAGTATCTTATAGTAATTATCTTTTCATGATGGACTTATCTCACATAGCATGATTTTCTTAAGCTTCATCCATGTTGTAGTGTATGATGGTATTTCCTTCATTTTTAAGGTTAAGTAATATTCCATTTTATGTATATGCCATATTTTTATAAATTTTCCACTGATGGATATTTAAATTGTTTCCACCTCTTCACCTACTCACTATTATGAATAATGCCACAATGAATATGAACATGCTAATATCTCTTTCAGGATGTTTCCAATTATTTTGTATATATATCCTGATGTGGGATTGCTGGATCATACATCAATTTTATTTTTAATTTTTTGTGGAATTGCCATACTGTTTCTCATAGTGACTGCCTATTGTGCATTTCCACTAATAGTCACAAAGATTTGTATTTACATCTTCACCAGCATTCATTATTTTTTGTTCTTCTTCTGCCCTCTTCCTCCCTTGTCTCCTCCCCTTCCTCCTTCTTCTTCCTTCTCCTTCTCCTTCTTCTTCTTCTTAACTAGTATCCATCCTCACAAGTATGAGGTGATGATATCTCATTGTGGTTTTGATTTGTATTTTCCTGATGATTAGTTATATTGAACATCTTTTCATATACTTATTGAGTATTTGTGTATCTTCTTGAAGCAAAAGTGCTTTCAAGATTTTTTTCCGGTTAAGTTGGGTTATTTGTTATTGTTGAGTTGTAGAAGTTCTTTATGTATTCTGGATAATTAAGATCTTATCAGATATAAGGTCTCTCATTTTGTACGTAGTCTTTTCACTCTGTTATCTTCACTATGCAGAAGTTTTTAAATTTGATGTAGCCTCATTTGTCTATTTTTGCTCTTGTTTTCTGTGTTTTTTGGATTGTAGTTGTGTTTTTAGTACCATAATTCTTCTCCAAATACAATTTCATGAAACTTTTCTCCAATATTTACTTCTATAAGTTTTGTGGTTTCTATGGATATCTATGGTTTTATGGATCTCAAATGTGGATATCTAGTTTTCCCAGCACAATTTGCTGAAAAAAACTGTCCTTTCCCTGTTTTTTGTTTTTTTTTTTGATTTGTTGTTGTTTTGGTTTTAGTGTTGGCACTATTGTCAAAGATCATTTGAGCAAACGTATGAAGATTTATTTCAGGGGTCTTGGTTCTGTTGAGTTGGCCTATATATTTGTCTTTATGTTAGTACCATACTGTTTTGACAACTGATGCTAGAAATATGCTTTAAGATGTCAGTATTGGCCAACTTTCAAGGCAAGTCTAGCACAGAAAGATACAAATGTGTAGAATGTGCTCAATAAATGTTTGTTGAATAAAAAAAAAAGAAAAAAGAAAATACCCATCAAAGCTTTTTAAAATGCTCAAATATTTTATTATAGGGAGATATCACCAAATAAAACATGCAATTGACAAATAAGCATTGAATGATGTACAATATCACCAGTTACTAGAGAAATGCAAGTTAAAACTATAATAGAATACCACAACCCATATTAACTTGTCTAAAATAAAGACTATAACCAACTGTGTGTGAGAATATAAAATGATGTGACCTCTTGTACACTGTCAATGTAAATGTAAAATAATAAAATCTCTTTGGAAATGAAAAAAAAGATAAGAATCTCCAGGTTTGTTCTTTCTCAGCCTTGTTTTGGCTACTCAGGTGACCTTCAGATTGCATACAAATTTCAGGATTTTTCTTCTACTTCCGCAAAAAAATACCACTGGAAATTTGATAGGGATTTCATTGAATCTGTAGATTGCTTTGGGTAATATGTACATTTTAGCAATAAGTCATTCAATCCATGAACACAGAATGTCTTTCCATTTATTTGCATTTTCTTTAATTTCCTTCAGTAATGTTTTGTAGTTTACTATGTACAAATTTTTCTCCTTCTTAAGTTTATTCCAAAATATCTTATTTGTGCTATTGTAGTTATTGATATCTTAATTTCCTTTTCATATTTTTTATCATAGTGTATAGAAACAAATGTTTCTTGTGTATTGATTTTGTACCATTCAATTTTGATTAAAAATTAAAAATAATTCATTTTGAATTATTCTTTTTTATATCTACATTTAATACACATTTCAAACTACATGTTTTTCTCTAAGTATACATTTGGTGTTCTTGCTTTTATTAACATCTAATATAGTTTATAATTTTTATTGATATCTAACTATTTATTCAGAATTTTTTAAATTTCAAAGTGATGATAAATGTGTATATATGCAAGTTATCCTTTGAAAGTTCTTATTTTATTACATTATTGTTGAAGAATAAAGCTTGTATGATTTCTGCTTTATTTAATTCCCTGTCTTCTGTATAACTTAATATATGGCTACATTTTATAAGTGTTCCTTTGATATTAGGAAAGAATTTTATTTTCCATTAAACATAGAATTTTATAAATTGATAGTAAATCAATATTGCTAATAATATGATTCAAATGTTCTATAGCATTATTTTTTTTTGACTTCTCGATCTCCTAGTTTAGAAAGATGCGTGGTGAATAGTTTACAGTGCTTCCAAAATTGATCACTTATTCTGATAATGCTAACAGTTTTGTTGTATATATTACATTTTCTGTTGTTTGGTGGGGAAAAGATAATGACTGCTATATGCATGATTTTTCTCATTGTACTTGTTATCCATGATATTTTGAATGGATAAAATTTCCTGCTCTAGACGTCTATACTGTCAAATAATAAAACTTCAGTGTATAAGCTATAAAGTGTTTTTTGTGCATTTCCCCTGGGTATACTTGTCTTTTTTTTCCCCCTCTTTTTTCTGGTTGTGTATTTGCAGTCTCCTCAGCTTTAAGTGTTCATCTCCAGATTCAATACTAACCTAAGAATTATATTATTCTTGCAGCCCCAACCAATCTAAATGATATTTTCTCTAATGAAATTCTTTATCCTGAAATCAATGTTTCCCAGACTCCTTTCTCCTCCATGTTTGATTATATTTTATCAAAGGAGAACTTGTGCAAGATTTTGGAAATAGGGAGCAAAATACTGGCCATTACTTCCTTGAAGTATTTTGCAGGCATATATGGTAAAAGATGGGTGTAAAAGTGCCATGAAGATCTGGATTGTTCTTTGTCTTTCTGCTTGGTGTCCAGCTCTTCTTTCAAACTGCTGACCTATCAGCAGCCTTAGGCCCAGTGCCAGATGCTTGGCCACAGACTACTAAAAGAGGCACTATCTGTACAGAGGCACACCTTTCCATAGCCCTGTCCTTCAGTTCCCCTTTTCAGTCTCACCTGTGGCTTTTCAGATTTCCCTGTAAATACCAATGTCTCCACTGTCTTTAGGAGGACTAGTAAATGATTTTTCTCTGATCCTCCACCTGCTCATTTTAGATTCTCACTTTTCTAGCAACTCTGATACTTGTCACTCTGTTTCCCTGATAGCTGCATTACACTTAGCGCCTTGCAAGCCAATTTCCAGTATTTCTAGAATGTAATTCTCATGGCTTTACCATGGAGAGAATACCTGAGGCTGCTATTCTGCATAATAGCAGAGGCATGGCTGACTTACTTGCTTTGAAAATAATATTTTAATAATTTAAAATCTATCTATTTTTTTTTCTGTGCTTATTGCCATCTTGCTTGCAGATTCTGAAGAAATTTCATAGGGAAAATTTCTTCTTTGAGGATGACTTGTATGTATATCACAATGTATATTTCTCTGTTCTGTCAATTTGATATTATTTTCTCTTTATCTTCCTTAACTTAAAAAAATGTATTAATTGGGTGGTATCTTCCTGATTTCTAATACTCTTAATGAATGTCTTCTTTTTTAGTCTTCCTGTATTTTTCTTTAAAATGTCTTCTATAGGTTTTGGAGTGTGTATTTTTTAAATGACTTTTAGCGTGTTTTTGTTTCTTAACAAATATGGGGAGTTTTGTCAGTTAATAGAATAATTTATTCCATTTATATTTTTTGTGAAACACGATATTTAAGATTCTTTATTTTATATACTATTTTAAAAATAGTTCTTTGTTATTTATTTTCTTTTTTTTTCTCTACTAATCATGCCATATTGTTTTGTTATCTCTAGGAAGCATGAATGTTGTATTTCCTCTTTTTATTTAATGGCAATATAAATGATGAAATCATGTTTTTGAACCATCTTTTCTTAAGATGAGAAATTTAAAATTATTTCATGCCTTTCTTAATTTTCTCTCCAAGCCTTCCTTTTTTTTCCTTTGTGGCATTAGGAATTTTTTTTACCCTACTTTAAAAATATTAGCTTTTCAAAAAAATTAATTTTCTATACATTTGTTACCTCAATTACTTAGAAATTAGTGTTACTATTTAATTATTTTGAACATGCACTTTTTTCATGTTGTGGCATCTTTGAAGTCAGAATACATCTGGGAGTCAATAACTCTTGAAGTCTATGTGGTACCTATAACACAGCTGTATAAGAGCCTACATGATCAAAAAAGCACTGAATTTTAAAATATTTAAATATTAAATGGTTTACTTATTCCTTTTCTTTCATTGTAACTTCATTTCCCCTCTTCCGTCTTTTCATTTAAAGTCACTTTTTAAAAAAACTTTTCAGTTTACTAAAGTTTTAAAAATTCCCTTCTCCTTTTTAAGGAGATGCATGTTTTTGGAATACTAAGAAAATGCTTGTACATATGAAAAATTCTTCTGCTATTGCCATGTTTAAGTGGCTTTATTGAGTATAGGAATCTGGGGCCATAATTATTATTCTCAGATTTCATCTTTAAAATCTATAAAATATTACAAAGTTCATTTTATGTCATTTCATGTTGAGGAGGAGATTCTGGTGCCCATAAGTGTTTTTCTCCATCATGTATGAGATTATTTCTTCTTCTTAGCTCCTAATATTTTTCCTTATATATGGTAAGTATAGATAAAACATTTAGATTCCTGATGAGTGTGTATTTCAATTACTTCTGTCCCAAATCTGACAAAAGTTCTTTTGCTCTAAAAACTAACTCCTCCTTTTTCCCACTGGTGCTATTTAATCATTTAATGCTTTTTTTTTTCTTCTTTTATTTCTTTGGTTGTAGCTTTCATCCATTTACTCTGTTCTGATACGTTATATGCATTTTACCTCTCCCGATATGTCATTTGTTCCTTTTTATTTTAGCATGTTGTCTCTGTATCTGCAGTTCTTCTGAATTAGTGGGAAAAAAATGGTCATCTAATTCTGTCTTCTTCAACTTGCAATTCTCCATTGTCTTCAACCGTTGTACTTTTAAAGATTATGTGTATTCATGTAAGTTTTATTTTGAAAGTGATGTTTACTGATCTAATTCTGTTTTAATTTATTAGGCTCAATATTTCTTAAGAATTTATTTGACACATTGACAGAGATACATTTTCCTGTTTTTTGCAATAAGTCTGTTTCCCTAGGGAAATTTATCTATCTACCAATTTCATATGTATTTGTGTTTTTATATGTGTGTATCTATCTCTATTCATATCTATATATCCTCCTTCTTTTGAACTACTGAGTATTTTTAATATGTTTGACAGTTTTCATCTGTTTACTCATTCTTATGGGGAGAAGATGATTTCTGCAATTCTCAAGTGTTTGAAATTGAAGTGAACTTTATTAAAAATTATTTGGATTACCACTTGAATATTTCAGAACCAGATAATGAGTGAAAGAAACACTTATATTTGCTGTGGTTTTGTTTTGGCAGATCACAGGTTCATTTTCATCCCTATAAAATTGAGTAGGAGGCAACAGCCAGAAGCAGCTCTTTGGTAGGGAGAATCTCTACTATTTTCCTACGTCATTCTTTTACATGATTGTCCTGGTAGCCAGGTTAGTAGGAATTGGCTATTCTCATTCTCCAACTAATAAAGTTCCCTTGTGAGAGCCATGTGTAGTGACTGGACATGGGTTACTTCCCCAGAAGTTAAGGTAGAATTTGATTCCCTGGCCTTCTTCCCCAGTCTGCTTTAGCCTCCGTCCCTCTGAAAACAGTTTCAATTGAGCTTATTCCACAATGATGTCATTGTTGTAATAATGTTACAGCCTCTTAATCTGCTAAATTAAGAATAATATTCATTTTGGTAAGTAGTTGGAGATTTCATTTAAAGTATGCCTCATTATTTTTTTGGCAAAATTTTTATACCTCTCCATAAAATTGCCATCTGTATTGTCCAGAATTAAACCAAGTTATTGTCTATTATCAATTATCAATTAATTTTATACTGATTCTTATTTGTTACCACTCAATCAGAAACTAGGGGAGAACTAAACAATGGCAAGATTTTTGCTATTTTTCCAGATGCATCCCAAATGTCACATTAAGTTTCCAGTCATTCCTTCACTCAGCAAATATTTATCGAATGTTTGTATTTGCAATATAGAAAGCATATGTGGCACAGGGCAGATTCCTTTCAAACTAGCTGTTTAGATGTTTGATATGAATGCCTCAATCTAATTCTCCATAACATAGTTGTAATAAGTTAGATACCAAGAAGAATTTTTATACATCTTTAGGAAATGTACATGTAAAAGAAGTTACTTTAAACAAAGTAAATGACAAGGTCTGGACATATTCTGCTATTTTTGCAAAAGAAAATGCAATGTTTTGAAGGAAAAATATTCCTCAAGATAGAAACATATAATGGATTTCATGGACACAGTTCAGGAAATTATCTCTTTGGTTAGAGATGGTTCAGAAATTAGAATAGTTCACCATGAATTGTTTTCAGTCAATGTAAAGGAGAAAGATGGAGAGATGCAGTAGGCAAATAGTAGATGCTGGAGTTATAAAGAACTGGTTCACCATTTTTTGCTATGCTCCTAAATGAGCCTTGTAACCTCTTAAATTTCTTATATGTAAAATTTCCACCCCAGAGTGTGGGAGCAATGGCCAAAGCATGACTCTAATGGATCTAGTAGGAATTTCTCCCCAATGGCAATATTCTAGGAAAGATTTTCTTTTGAATCCTGCCTTTGCCTCTCTGCCAAGTCATCTGCCATCTATCCACTAACCACTGCATTCTTGGAACATCCAGTAAGTGAGTCCTCTGTGATACCTTAGTTTTATATTTTATGAATTCTGCTTATTTGGTACAGCTTTACATTTTTTCCCTGTACATATGAACTAGTGTCTCTTTAGACTGCTGAATAATTTCTTCATAAGAACCTCGTCCTACAACAGTTTAATTACAATCAAGAATGCTTAGATGCCTATATGAAGAGGTTGTGACTTTTTATGACATATGCTGAAATTAATGTAGGACATCATTGTGAGTCATCGGTCACCTGAAGGTCCGTTTATATAACATCTCTTTTAACTTTCTATGTGAATAAATGTTCTCAGCATACTTATTGAGACACTTGTCAAGAAAGAAAAAAGAGAGCTCTGTACACTGAACTGACCAACTGACATACTCAAATTCTTCCTATTATTTCATGGTCTTGGGCTTTTAAGATAGAATCTTTCTTTAAAAAGAAGTATGTCTCCCTTTCTTAAAAAAATCTTTAAAAACAAATTTTAAAGGTATGGGAAACATTACATGTTAGTGAAATTTTTGTTTATTATCCAGGAGATATCTCCTTTCATGCAGTAATTTAGGAAGTACATTAATTTATTTTTCAAGAGACAGAGAAATATATTAGTGCTCATTAGCCAGAATTTTCAGTTTTAAGGTAAAAGTATAAGATCTCATATCCCTGCAAGGTCTGACAGTTTGAAGGACAGACCAATCTTAGGTTCTGGGACCAAGGTTTTCTCCAAAGATTTCTGACTTCAATTCACATTCTAATTCCAGAGTCTTTGCAAGAGAGAGTAGTCAATCACATATTTTCTTCTGATGGAGCACAAAACTAAACTATCTCACATTCTTTTGTAGTTCAACGTGGCCATGTGACCGAGTTCTAGGTAATTCAATGTGAGCAAGAAGTGAAGCACACCACTTTCAAGTTGGATCAGAAAATATCTTATGAGAGCCTTTATTCCTTCTAATTCCCTGTCTAATGTTGAGAATCCAGATGATGATTTTGAGGAGTTCATGGGATGTGGAGGCCCAAGATGGAAGAAACCTGCGTTCTAAAACAAACATTGATACGTCATGAGTTAAGCTTGAGTCATTTATTTAAAGCCATTGAGATGTGAGGGATGTTCTAGCAGTTAACCTGAGATACTGGTGGCTTTACTCTACTTATTCCAGATCCCAAATGGAAGCCACTTGCACTTTTCATGGAAACCCTAAAAGTAGGAATATTGTTAGATGATACACCTGATAACATAGGCTCTAGCAAAGATGCACTTGTTCATTTAGTGTGGGATCATTTAGTGCTTTTATATTTTGAAGACTTTCAAACCTACTATAATAAGTGGTACTTTCAAGTATATTTTCAAATTTCGTTACTTCTCATTTTCTCTTTATTAGCATATTATGGCATATATTTAAAAAACACTAGATAATTGGATTTATATCACAAATCTTTCCAGGTGAGCTTTCTTGCCTCTACACCATTACCTTCCATCTCTGTGTTGTTAGCACTCACAACAGCTGAACTAGGTGAAAAAGAAGAAACATATAGAAAATTGGCATCCAAATTGTACAGCAATGCTTTAAAAATCCAGTTGGACCATTTGCGTTATTAATAGCATGGTAAAGCGAGGTTTCTCTCTCTCCGTAAGGCAAAATATTTCTCCCTAAAATTAGTCCTGATTTTCAAAATTCCCTTGATAATACTTATGGTCTCTCATGTACCTAAAATAAATGTTAGGTGGCATGTTATTGTGGAGTGGTGACTATTTCTTGGCTAATATTTTAGTTGAGCTATGTTGTAACTAATGCATCATCACACCGCATTAAAACTTTGGGGCAGCAGAACATGTAGAGAACTTTTGATTAGATAAAAGAGAGAAGGGAATGAAAAGTTATTTTCTTCTATCATTACTTTGATGGGAGATCCTGGCAACCAGGAGAGGGGTAAGCTGTGAAATTCATACCTAGCCAAGCCCTGTTTCATCACTTAGAAATTTTCCCTTATGTAATTTGTTTTACTTCCTTAAGCTTCAGTTTTCTATTGGCAAAAGAAAGATAACGTCTACTCTAGAAGGCATGGAGGATTAAATGAGAAAATACATAACTAACATTAGCTATTATTTTTACTGTTATTATGATTAACCCAGTCGTCTGGATGCCACACTAAAAATAAGCCAGTTACTTACCCACGAATCACATGCTTCTGCTGCACAAAGGAGATCCAAAAGGACATTGTTGGGAAAATAAAGTGAGTCTTTGTGATTGATTTTCTATTTTTCATGCCACCCAAAAATTGTGGTTCAAACATCTCCGGTTATAAATATATTGCAGTTCAAAAGGAAGAATGGGATTCTTTCTATAGCCAAGTAAATTGATGGATCTTGTGATTGATACACTTGTATACCCTTTTAACTTTAGAGAAGTTCTATTTTGATCATCCCTTTTTTCAAGTTTAGGGAAGATAAGTATTACGTACAATGTGCTTCCTAGATTTTGTCATTAGTCAATATTTAACTCAATGAAATGTTACCCCATCAAAGATCCTTGAAACGAGGCACTCACAAATCTGAACTCAGAATTGTTCTTTAAACATTCATCCCTCCTCTTGTTGTTGGCACAGCTGTTGTGTTCTGTCAGGCAGTACCTGGTGAGTACATTTTCTTTGTGAGACTGATTTATCTTCTTTTAGCTCCGCTTTAAAGTTATTAAGAGAAAAATCTAGCTGACATTCAATGCTGATATATAAATAGACTGAGAAAGAAAAAAAGTCCTTTTGGGATAAAGGTGTGGATGAAAATGTCTCTCCAGACAGTTTGGTGAAAAATAGAATTATTTTCATTGATGTGTCAAATAGAAGGTCATTTTCAAAATATTTCCTTCTTTATTATCCTCCAACCATTTCTCTGTTTTGTATTCATTTAAACATCCATCAGCACATACTTATCAAGCATCTAGTCAGGCAAGACTCACTGTTTAATTCCAATATTCTTTGTTTTGCTTTTTAGGTGTTTAAAAATACAGATGTATCATTTGGTTGGGGCTTTAAAACAGAGTGGCAACTATGAAGGGAACATATAAAAACCAAAGGAGTAATACATGTAGTATAATAATTTAAAATTTAGGGGCTGGGGTTATGGCATAGTGGTAGCGTGCTCGCTTAGCACGCGTGAGGCACTGGGTTTGATCCTCAGCACCACATAAAAATAAAATAAAGATGTTCTGTCCACCTACAACTAAAAAATAAATATTTTTAAAAAATTTATTGGATATTGCTATAGTTTGCATCTTTTTGGGTGGGTGGGGGGTACTGGAGATTGAACTCAGGGGCACTCGACCACTGAGTCACATTCTTAGCCCTATTTTGTATTCTATTTAAAGACAGCATCTCACTGAGTTGCTTAGAACCTTGCTTTTGCTGAGGCTGGCTTTGAACTCGCCATCCTCCTGCATTAGCCTCCTGAGCCGCTGGGATTACAGGCATGCGCCACTGTACCTGTCTATAGTTTGCATCTTAGGTTTGCATCCAAAGGCTCAGATGTTAAAGGCATGGTCCCCAGGTTGGTACTATTGAGGGGTGGTGCCTACTGGGGGTCATCAGGGCATGCCCTTGAAGGGGATTAAGGACCCTGGTTTCTGTTTCATTCTTTTGCTTTTTGGCCTTGAAGTAAGTGGTTTTATCTAGCATGTGCTCCTGCCATGTGCTACCCCCTCACCAGAGGACTAAAAACAATAGATCTATCCCATCATGGACAGGAAACTCCAGAACTGTGAACCCAAATAAACTTTTCTCTTTATGAGTTGTTTGTAAGGTATTTGTTATAGTAACAGAAAGCTAACTAATACTGTTGTCTACTATGTGCAAATTTTTTTTGTGCGTGATTTACAATTATTAGTTCATTTGAATCCTATACTTTTTAACTTTGTGAGCAGATAAGAAAACCAAGGCATATGGCTTTTATAACTTTACCAACAACTTACTGCTAGTAGAGTTGGAAACAAGATTTGAACTAGTCTGCCCTGTGAGTCCTCTTAACCAACATATCACACACATAACAAATGTTTGGATAATTAATTAGTAGATACTTAGAAGATAGATAAAGCCTATTACTGATATCAAGAGGGACAATGATACTTCACCATAACTCTGGGGCCTCTGTCATACACAGCTCTGTAATTTCTGGATCATGAGTCTGACACAGGTTTATATGAAAACAAATTCAATACAGAATAGAAATACACATATATATGCATACATATCTATTTAAATCAATCTATATGGATATATAATTAATCAATCCATTTTACTTTCTTTTTTTTTCTTTTTTTTTGGTACTGGGCATTGATTGAACTCAGGGGTGCTTAACCACTGCTAAGCCAACAATTTACTGCTAGTAAAGTTGGAAACAAGATTTACCCAGCCTTTTGTATTTTTTATTTTGATACAGGGTCTTGCGAAGTTGCTGAGGGCCTCACCAAACAAGTCTCTGGGATTACAGGCATGCACCACCACGTCCAGCCTTGATTTTATGTTTTAAGGGCACTTTTAGGTTTACAAATAAAAATTGACTAGAGAGTACAGAGAGCTTCCCTTATAGCCCTTTTCCAGACTCCCCTTGTGGCATTGTTTCTTCTATCATTAACATATTGCATTAGTGTGGTATATTTATTATAATTGACAGATAAATACTGATAAATGATTATTAAGTTAAGCCCATGGTTATATTAGAACTTAAGTCATGTTGTACAGTTCTGTGGATATGATATCACATATCCACCCTTAAATTATTATATAGATTATTTTCACTGTCCTAAAAATCTTCTATAGTCCTCTCATTTATCCCTCCCTGCCTCTCCTCAAATTCTTGTAACCAGTGACCTTTTTATTATTTCTCTAGTTTTTCCTTTTCCAGAAAGTTGTATAGTTGAAATCATACCACCTGCTCAGACTGGCCTCTTTAACTTAGCAATACACATTTAAGGTTCCCCCATGTATTTTGTGTTTTGGTAACTCATTAATTTTTATCATTAAATAATATTCCATTGTATAGATACCCCACAAGTTCTCCATTCACTTACTGAATGGCATCTTGGTTGCTCCCATAATTTGGTTATTATGAACAAAGTCATAATAAACATTTGTGCAAAGGATTCTATGTGAATATAAATTTTCAACTTGTTTGGGTAACCAAGGAGCATGCTTGTTGTATCCTATGGTAAGATTCTTTTTAGATTTGTAAGAAATTGCCAAAACTGTCTTCCAAAATATTTTCTCCACTTTTTATCCACCAAAGGAGAGTTCCTATTACTCCACATCCTTATCAGCATTTGATATTGGCCATGTTTTGCACCTTAGCCATTCTAATAGACATGTAATAATACCTTTGCTTTAATTTGTAGTTGCCTAAAAATATACTATGTTTAGCATCTCTTCATATGCTAATTTGCCTTCAGTATATCTTTTGGAGAAGGTATCTCACTATCTTTTACCATTTTTTCATTTGAGTTATTTGTATTTTTATCATTGTGATTTAAGAGTTCTTTGTATATTTTGGATAGCAAGAGTTTTATCATTGTGTTTTGAGAAGATATATATTATTATGTGACACTTGTTTGTTCATTCTCTTAGATGTATCTTTTTAATTTTAATACAGTTAAATTTTAATGATGTTCAAGTAATTATTTATTTTATGGACTGTGTCTTTGGGGTCGTACCTAAAATAGTCATCAACAAAGCCAAGGTCACCAAGATTTACTATGTTTTTGTCTTATAGAATTCATATAGTTTTGCATTATACATGTAAGTTTATGATCCATTTTGAGTTATTTTTTGCATGTGTTTGTCTGATCATTTCATATCACTTGTTGAAAAGACTACCTTCTCCTTACTGATTTGCTTTTGCTCCTTTGTCAAAGATCATTTGACCATATTTATATGGGTCTACTTCTGATCCCTTTATTTTGTTCCTTTGGTATCATTGATATATTTATTTGTCTCTTTTTCAACAATTTCATATTGTCTTGATTATTGCAGCTTTGTGCTTTGAAGTCAGTCTTCCAACTTTCTGGGATTTTGATTAAGATTGTGTTGAATTTATAAATCAAGTTGGTGAAACTAATCTATTAGTAATATTGAATCTTCCTATCCATAAACATGAAGTATCCTTTCATTTTATATACATATATTTATATACATGTGCCTTCTATGATTTCCTCAGATTTTTGTAGATCTTATATTTTTACATATATACACACACACATCACACAGAATATGTACACTACATAGATCTTAAAAGAAATACAAAACCATACATTTTTAAAAATAAGCTATGAAATCTCTTATTTTTACAAATGAAAAAAACAGAAGCCCAGGAATGAAATGAGATTTGCACACCAACTGTTCATGGTAGAGGCAGGACTAACACCCAAGTTTTCTGACTTATAGAGCCATAATGGACTTTTTGTTTGTTGGGTAATTTTTAGATCCTTATGCTAGTTATTTACTATATAACAAATTACTTCAGAATATAACAGTTTAAATTGCAAACATTTATTATCTCACAGATTCAGTGAGCTAAGAATCCAAGCACAGCTTAGCTGGGTCTCTCTGGTTCAAGATCTTTTATCAAGTTTTAGCAAGTTGTAGTTTTATCTCAATAATCAAATTGGGGAAGATGCACTTGAGTCTCTATCATGTACTTTCTGGCAAGACTCTGGTCCTTTCCATAAGATCAAAAGATCATCTCCAAAGGACTATTGTCTTCCCTCAGAGCAAGTAATGGGGGGCAGGGGGAGAGAAAAGAAAAAGAGAG
This sequence comes from Geosciurus inauris, assembly GCA_004024805.1. Classification (NCBI taxonomy): domain Eukaryota; kingdom Metazoa; phylum Chordata; class Mammalia; order Rodentia; family Sciuridae; genus Geosciurus; species Geosciurus inauris. Next base: position 35,899 of record PVHX01005752.1, read on the forward strand.
AGAGAGAACCAAGACAGAATGTCAGTCTTTTATAAAGTTAACTTTTTGTCACTTCCATTAACTTTTGTCCTTAGAAGTAGGCCACCAAATGAAACCTACACTCAAAGGAGGGAATTACACAGAGTGTGAATGCCAAGAGGCCAGAATCAACAGGTATCATCTTCAAGACTAAAACTCAACCTTACATTCAGGAGGAACTGATAGTGGAATCATTCTTTGCTGGCATTTTCCTTTTAGTCAGAGAAGAGGGAACTTATTCATCATGGAAGAGGTGGAGACTAATACTTCTACTTAATGATGTACTTTGATCTTCTATGAAGTGACCATGAAACTCTAATTTTATGATTACAGAAACACCATTAAGTCTATTCTCTTCTGCACAAATATGCCCTGCCATATCCTATCACCAGAAGACATTTTAAGGGAAAAAAACCTGTCTCATATCAAGGAAGTCTTTTAATTTCAAAGAGCTTTCTTTCATCTGGAATGGTTATCTGATACAATCTTTCACATGGTCCTTAGAACACATACATGAAGAGAATATGTGACTATCAAACTCAATAAAATAAAATTAAGAAATCATTAAAAGTAAAGAGATATACATATTTATCCAACTGTCTCTTTGTAAAAAAATTATGTTATCTTCAATAAAGCTCTGTCAGCTATGTAATATTGTTACTCTATGCAGGAGAAAAGGAGATCTGAAAATTTGCTCAGTATCATGCATCGTCAATTGACTCACAACCTTAACTATATGGCAGTAAAATTAGATCCAGGCAATCTATATATCTCTGAACTCAATAAGAGAGACAAGGAAAAAGTCTGAAGATGGGTAGAAATCTTCATGTACCTTTATCACATAATTGGACACTCCTTAAGCCACTTTGAAAAGACCCCATTTTATAGAGACTACTAGAGGGAGAAAGGGAAAAAATATAATTTCACTTGGGGCTTAGAATAAGTCCTGTGAATCTCTAAAACTTTGTTGGAAATGTTAGACTATAAAATGAACTATACTTAAAAGCTTCAGGCTTTTCTCTGATTCTCCTTTTATATGATTTGTGGATATAAAGTCATTATGCAGATGTTCTCTGCATTGAAAGACCACTTTGATAAACCTTGAAGTTTTTCAAAGATAAAACAAATTTGAAAATAGAGATTCAAAAAGTGTGGACCAAAAGCTGAACAGTTCTCTATAATGATGTAAAAAGCTGTTTCCATTTTAGTATTTTATCCCATATTATACTTCCCTTAGGAAAAATATTTTTTTCAGGTTAAAATTTAGATTGGTTCATTTCTGAAAAATATTGATAATACTTAGATGATGGATATGAGTTCTTGTCCCATTACTAGGGAGAGGTCAAAAAGAAAGACCCAGGGGACTGAAGGTATGCAGGCATTGTTTTCATATGCAGACATTCTGGAAGAAATTGAATTGGAATTTTTAAAGTTCAGCCTTGACTTTTTTATAGAAGTATCAAGTGGTATTTTCCAGAATGAATAAACCAGACTTCACAAAAATTTATTGATGTTTTCTATTGTGCTAACGTCAAAAGATGTGGAGATTCAGATATTAAGGTCTAATTTCTGTGGGACCTAGTGGGGATTTTTTCTGAAATGAATGGACTTCCTTGTGCCAATCACTCCTGAAAGAAAGGTTGTCTTCCCATGAGGGAGCAGAAGGGTCCTGATATACCTCTTACTGTTAACAACCAGAAAACTAGATAAAATATGCAAAGCAATTGTTTGCAGACACTGTACAAAAGACAACACAGGACTACACTTTCTAAAATAAGGTAAACAAATGAAGTGAACTCCTGTAGGCATTTTAAAACCACAGCACATGGAATGAGAATACAGACATAGTCCAGAAGTCTCATGGAGTAAGAGATACAGAGATTAGAGTTCAGACAGGCTCAGGTGTTTAGAATTTGCAAGAGGGATAACAGAAAAGGGACACATGCACAAAAATGTTTCCTGAATTATGTGCATCTGTCCTTGTTGAACAAATACTGAAAGACCAAAGGAAAAATACTAATCATATGTATAATATTAAGAATTTGATGTCATAGAAGTAGAGAGTAGAATAGTGGTTGCTAGAGAATAGAAAGTGTAGGGAGGAAGAGGAGAAACTGGCCAATGTGTATAAAGTTATGGTTAGATAGTAAGAGTAAGTTCTAATGTTTTATTACAAAATAGAGTGACTATGATTAATTTTGTATATTTTGAAATAACTAGAAGATTTTGAATGTCCTTACTGCAAAGAAATGAACAAAATTTGAGGTGGCATATGATAATTATCCTGATTTGATCATTACAAAATGTTTAACCTGTATTAAGACATCACATGGTACCTCATGATATGCATCAATTTAAAATAAATCTTAAGACAGTTTGAAGAGACAGAGAAAACACCAAAACTAGACTCAGATATGGCGGAAGAGGTAGAATTATTGGATTAGGAATTTAAAACAATTATGATTAATATGCTATTGGTACTGCTGGAAAAAGTAAAGAATATATAAGACTGAATAATTAGTGTATGCAGAGAGAGGAAAACTAAATATTGTTGAAATATCAGAAAGTATCAAAAGGAAATGGTAGGAAAAAAACCCATTGTAGCAGAAATGAAGAATGTTTTGGGCTCATTGGTAGATGTGACACAGCTTAATCAATGATCTTGAAGAAGCCAAGAGAAACTTCCCAACATTGAAGTGAAAAGAGAGGGGAATGAAGAACAAAAGAGACAGAATAGAGTATCTAAGAATGGTGGGACAATCACAAAAGATGTAAGTGTATGTAAAAAAATAACAAGAAAAAAAGAGAAAAGGAACAGTGGAGATGAATGAAAGAATTACAACAGAATTTTCCAAGGAGCTGTAGAGGTCGGCAGTGGGAAAACTATGTTATATTATCTTTTATTTGATAATGGAGTGTCAAAATGTGTTCAAGGAATTTCTTGTTCTAAATCCCAGTAAAAGAAGCACTTGAGATTAAATCATCAAGGATGCATGATGAATGTGTAGTTCATCATAATGACATAGACTAAAGCTGTACATGTGATGGCTCCCTGACAACTAGGACTTCTAGCTGGTGCTATTTGTGGTTATACAGGGGAAGAGTTCTTGCCCTTGATAATGAGACAGAAGTACAATGAGGTAATGACCATCTGTCTGCTCCAGGGCTGCAAGAGATCTGAGCTGGAGGGCTACACCAACACCCTGAAGTCCTAACCTTCAGCTGATCTCACCACAGGAGCCTTCTTCTCCTGTTCCATGTGGTACAGTACAGGGATTCTGCCAACCTCCAGCTGTGGAGTTTGAGCAGGTTGCTGTTCCTACTTTTAATTTCTACTGTAAGTATATTCAGAGGAAGAATGACGATTCTTAGGAGGATCAAAAATCAGGATAAAATGTCATCCACATGGCCAAAATGCCTTCCTACCTCTTCTTGGACTCAAAGGGAAGGGGAAAGAAGACCACTCTGTCCCCTTTCAAGGTCAATGATCTCTCCACCTGCACAAGTTTGAGCTGGATTTCTTTGCTTTTGAAAAGGCCGTTGGCTAGACCTCCACTCAGAGTCTCCTCCAGGTCTTTTGCTTTCACTAAGGTCTCCCTAACTCATCCTACCTGCTCAGGGATCCAAGTTCACCTTGGCACAGCCCAGACAGGCCTGGGCTATGCCTCATGCAGTAAAGTATCCAGCATGTCCCTGTGGCTTTCTGCTCTGCCCACAACATCAGCAACAGTGACTGGGTTCCAGATTAAACAAATATTTCCTGGAACACGTCCAAAATAAACTCCATCCACACTGGGTAGCTTTACCAGAACCAGCAGAATTTGCCTAACATGGCCTCAATCCTTCCCTCTGACAACAGCCAGGACTTCAGTGTATTTTCCTTCAAGTTTACATGAAGACATCTGTTATTTCAGGTTTCATAGAAGGGAATCTGAAAGCAAAGACCAAGTGAGGACTCTCAAATCTGAAGAGGTCAAGCCATACCCACTATACTTTATGTGAAGAATGAAGATCACAACCTCCATGGAGTTCAACTTGATGACTGAAGAGATAGGCCAGATATTTGACACAATCAGATGCCAGTTCAGGCTGAACCCAAAATACATACTAGGGAATACTAGCATGCCAGGGCTGAAAGGACTTTGACCAATAAAGGATTGAGGTGTGAAAATTCAAAATACAGTATATCAACAAGATTCAAACTAAGGAAATATTTGGTACCTCATGACTTTCAAAAGCATTGCCTCTAAAATAACTAAGTTGCTTAATCCTTAAAATGTTTCCAGGAGACTTCTGGGGATAAGAGGAGCAGTTGACTGGTAGTATATGCTATTGGTTAATTGGAATCCACATTTTCCAAACCCAACATTAAAGACTGCACTGGAGTCTTCCTCTGGGATACTTTTCTTGCCTTTGCCCTTCTCCATCTTTTTTTGTATTTGTAGGGAGGCTAGATGGTTCTGTAGAAATAAAGACAATCCCTATGAGAACTGACAGACTATTCAGGGCTTGCTGTATCACAGGAGTCAGCCACTATTACTTTCTTTGGGCAGAGACTACAAGGTAGGTAGGGGAGAAAGAAAAGTTTACAGTTGTAGAAAAAAGAGAAGACTTTAGGTGTGCCTTGATTTATTGCAAATACTCTCAAAATGTTAAAAGAAACGAGTCATAGTATGATGATGAATGGAACGTATAAATCAGAAAAAAATTGGACTAATAAGAGATGAAAAATAGAATATCTCAAATGAAAATTCTACTAGTTTGTTTTAATAGCACATTAGACACAGTAAAGGGAAGGTATCAATAAGCGTGAAAACAGCAATAGATATTTCCCAAAATAAAGCACAAGAAAGAAGAAGGAAAGCAGTAAATAGAACTTAATAAGCAATGGATCAACAATTAAGTGATCTAACAAAACTGCAATTAGAGTCCCATAATGAGAGGAGAGATGGAAAATACTAAAAATATTTTGAAGAAATAATATGGCCAAAATATTCTATTTTTGATGAAACCTATCAAACCACAAATTCAAGAAACTAAATGAATACCACACAGGACAGGCACTCTCTCTCTCTCTCTCACACACACACACACACCCTAAAGCACACAAATCAAACTGCTGAACATTAGTGATAAAGAGAAATCTTAAAAACAGTAAGAAAAGAGACATGTTATACAGAGGGAACAATAATAAGAATGATTGCTGACTTTTTGTGAGAAACAATCTAAGCCAGAGGGCAACAACACCTTTCAAGTACTGAAAGAAAATACTGTCACTCTAGAGTTTTATATAAAGGAATAATATCCTTTACCAAAATATGGAAAAAGAAATTTTCCAGAAAAACAAAAGATGTGTCCTATAAGAGATATGAAGGAAAGTTCTGCAGACTGAAAGACAATGCTAGATTAAATTTGGATCTACACAAAGAAATAATACTGAGAATGACAAATGTGGGCATATAACAAAGGCCTTTTTCTAATTTCAAATTTTTATATGATAATTTACTGTTTAAATCAAACTTAACAATGTATTGTAGGGTTTCTAATAAATGTAGAGTGAAATGTTTAACAAAAATAATGTGTAAGGGCTGAGGTTGCGGCTTAGTGGTACAGCGCTTGCCCCACACGTGTGAGGCACTGGGTTCGATCCTCAGCACCACATAAAAATAAATACACTGTGTATTTATAAAGACACTGTGTTCATGTATAACTAAAAAATATTTTAAAAAAATAATGTGTAAGACGCAATGAAGAAGTCAAAGTATACTGATGTCAGGTTTTTTACCTTATACATATTAGTAGTATGATACTTGAAGATAGACTATGACAAGTTAAAGTGGATTTGTGGACTACAGAACAAGCCTAAGATATAAAAATAAAATATGCAGTTAATAAGGAAAAGAGAAGAAAAAACCATAAATTGTAATTAATATGAAAGGAGGCACGAAAAGGAAGAATGATACAAAGAATAAAAGAGATAAAGGCATGGCAAGATTTGAACCAAATATTGATAATTACTTTTTATATAATGTTCTAAATACTCAGAGAGAGATTATCAGGTGGGATAAAAGACAACTTTATATTTATATGCGGTCTATAAGACACTCACTCTAATCATTTAAAAGGTAAGATAAAAGTAAAAGAACAGAAAAATACATACAAACACTGTAAGAAAGCCAAAGTGACCATATTAGTATCAGACAAGGAAGACTTCGGAACACAAAATATTATAAGGGCTAAAAAAGACTTTTTATAATGATAAACAAATTCAGTCTTAAATATGTGTGTACCTAAAGACAGTTATATAAAATTCAGGGAGCAGAAACTGAAAGAACCAAAAAGATAAATTTATAAGAATCTCCAGTAATCGATTTCAAAATTCCCTTATTATTAAAAGAACAATAGAAAACCATCAATAGATATTTAGAAGACAATACTATCAGCAAACTGGCCTAACTGCACATGGTGGAACACACAAGGCACACTTCACTCAACAAAGGCAGAATGAACAGTTTCTGAAAGTAAAAGTGAAGCATTTTCCATAAGAACTTCTATTCTGGGCAATAAAACAAACATCAACTAATAAAAGAATTGAAATCTGACCACAATGATATTAAACTAGAAATCAATAACAAGGAAATATCAGGAAAATCCCCTGATACTTGAAAATTTAGCCACACATTATTAATTAACATATAGTTAAAGGAAGAAATCACAAGGGAAATTAGAATCTTTTTTTTTTTTTAACTGAATAAAAGCACGGCATATCAAAATTCGTGTGAGGCAGCTAATGCCTTGCTTAGAGGGAAATTTGTAGCTTTGAACACTTACTAGAAATGGAAAAAAAGAGTAAAATCAATAACTTAAATTTCTACTTTAGGAATATAGAAAAAAAAGAAGATAGGAAAACAAAGCAAACCTAGTAAGAGTGAAATAAAAAAGAAAAGGAAATAAAAAAGAGAAGAGAAGAAATACATAAAGGTTCCAGTGGATGACTTTTATGAATTCCGAGAGCAGCCGCAACTGGCGTGGCCTGGTAGTTCTCTCTGTTACCGTTCTTGTCTGTTCTTTCTCGTTTTCAGCACGTTAAGAGCTATGTCTTGACCTCCATAGTCATGAGAAGATAAATGATTTCAAGATGGCAAGAGATCTGCAGAGAAACACAAGTATGGCCAGATGGCTGAAGTGGCAAACCATAATTAGGGCAGGAAATGTTCTTGTAAATGACTAGAAATATGTGAACAAGGAAACCTGGGAAAATGTACTTTTTGTGGTCAAGTAGGCTCAAGACTGTAAAATTTGGGAGTTAATGAAATATTACCCCATTGTCTAATGTGGAATATTTGAGTCAATACTTTTTGTAAACCTATGTATTTTCTCTATAGTTACGTATGAGCATCATTAAGAATTTTCACTGTGGGAAATTCAAGATGGCAGATTAGAGGTAGGCTGCATTCCTAGTTGCTTCATGGCTTGGGATTCAATCAGCAGGAATAATGCTTCTCTGTGAGGTGGGTGAAAAAGGGATTTTATTAAAATTTAATATTGGACAGTTAGAATGTCTTAGAGACTCAGAAATTTGGTTACATTAACCAAAGAAGAAGGAGTCCATTTGAGTCAAGCCAGTTGCTGCGGCCGTAGCAATAGTGGAAGCGGTGTGGGGTGCTGGTTCACCTCAGAGGGGTGGGAATAACAAAGAGAAAAACACAACAGAAAGACTTGGTGAAGAAAAACCTGAGATGGGAAAAGCAGCCTAAACTAAGCTGATCCAGATGTTGCACTGTGAACTGGTGCTTGAAAAATGCTGTTTCTCTACTGGCTGAGACAGAAGCTGGCTTGAGGTGGCCATACTGGAGCTGCTGCTGGAGAGCCGGGAGATCATAGCAAACATTGCCATACTGTCCCAGCAAGTGCCTACCATGTGGCCTAGGACATACTTAGCAGAACGTGAGTGAAACAGGCACAGAGAAGATGGTATCTAGGGGGATGCAAGTTAGAAAAGTGAAGGGGAGGCCAACTAGCTTTTCCTTTGAGGCTGGCAGCTCCCGTAACCAGCTGAAGTGGGTTGGGAATCTGAACAGGTGATTAATATCTTTGAAATTGGTTACTGTAGTATTAATGACTTCAGGAGGTGTGATATTACCTTGTTTCTTCATATATCTTATGTTTCTATGTTGAGATTTGCACATCTGTTGGAGTAGATAACTCTTCGACTTTTATGTGAGGACTTCTCTTGATATTTATTTGGGTGTTGGATTTTTATGTAGTGATGAGTTTAATTCTAATTGGAATTTGTAGGGTCTTCTCCCTGTAGCCTATTTTGCTGTGATTAGTGGGTTTTGACACAATGCATATTATTTCAATGCTGGAGGGACCTACTTTGTATATTTCACAAGAGTGGGGACTCTTTGGTAATTCATGCTGGTATGGTATAAACAGCAGAGTGTGTGGGGTGCACCCTCTGTGGTTATTATTACAATGGAAGTAGAGGCCCCTATGAGGTGGTGAAGGTTTCCACTATTAATATTGGCTCTGTTACTTGAAAGTGACTCTGATACTGGATATTTTAATTATGGTGAAGGGCCTGAAGTGCTTAGTTTCTATTTAAACACTAGTGCAGTTTCTGGTGTTTGATGTGGGGAGGTAAGGTTCAGGATCAAAGTTCTCCCTCTGTGTCACTCACATTCAGTTTTGTCAGTGATGTGTGATCTGATAGGATGTGGGAACTACCAATAATAAAGACCCTTGTTGGTGTGATGTCCACAACAGTTGTGTTATTTCTTTTTACTGTTACTATGGGGTTGACTGTCCAGAGTGAGACATCAGGACTCCCTCCCCTATAAGCTGTGCCCACTTAACAAATGCATGGGGGATTTTGAGTTGAAGAATCTATGAGGTTTGAACAGGACGAGGTCTTGATTGGAGCTGAGTGTAATTCATTTCATCTGGGTTGGGAGTATAGCCCAGTGACAGAGCATCTCCCCAGGGCATGTGAAGTTCTGAGCTCTATCCCTAGTACCACAAGAAGAGAAGAAAACAGTGATTAAAAATAATAAAACAGTAAGAACAATAGCAGTAATGACAAAAATAAAGGGAAAAATACAGAATAAAATAATGAGATTAAAAAGAAAAATTAAAGTACAAAAATGAAACAGGAAAACTATTAAAAAGTTCAAAAACAGAAATAAAAAACAAAGATGAAATGAAAACAGGAAATAGACGCACAAAATAGATGTTTAAGAGCTATGCACCATCTAATTCTTTCTACTATGGTGCTTGCCATGTGAGTAGCAGAAACAATGTGTGTTTGAATGTAGTTGGAGTCCTCAGCTGCTTTTCACATTGGAAGGAGCTAGCACAGAATGCAGAACTCACTAAGCAGTGTTTCCCTCTATAGCTTGTTAGGTTACACACTTTGTTGGGGCCAATACTGTCTTTACAGTGAGCCAGCATGGAATTTGTAACTTCACTAAGCTGAAATTCTCTCCAGAGTTTTTGTGCTGAGTACTCTAAGAGCAAAGCCAACCTTGGTCCTGTAGCCTGTTAACTAGTTAACATGGCACTCCTAGCTTGCTAAGCAAAGATTCTCTCCAGAGCCCCTGGGCTACATGCTTCAAAGGCAGGGCAAATGCTGAGGTGCATCTTTGTGTACTCCTACTGGTGGAGAGAGGCCACCAAACTGCAAAAATCTGAGCTGGGATGTTGGTGGCAAGTTCTTTGTGACTTGATGTGCATGACCACAGAATCCCCAAACTTTGGCTTCTGTGAGAAATCACATGTGGTTATCCAATCACCCAGGCTCTGATACCAGATTTCCAAACCCCCATTGTATAAGGAAGTGCCTTCTTCCCTCCACATCACAGTCTATTCTTCCCACCATAGAGAATTCTTAGGGGATTTTTGTCAGAGTCACTTCTCTGGGCCCAAATTGTCTCACAATGCAGCTCCCTGCTGAGCGAGTGCAGAGAAGAGACCAGACTGCTGGGTTTCTGATCCCCAGGGCAGTAGCTCAAACAATATGACCCTTCCCAAAGTGACTCAGTTATAGGACCATGTGAATACACCAAGAAATGCAGAGAACTTCTTTTCCATCTCAAGCTCCCAATGTCGGTCCCAGGTCTCTTGTTTATGTAGAATATGTCTGGGTTGTTCTTGTATTGCTACGAACAAAATACCTGACAAGAACAACTTGGAGGAGGAAAGTTTAGCTCATGATTCTAGAGGTTCACTTCATAGTTGACTGATTCTTTTGCTCTGGGCCTAAGTGAGGCAGAACATTGTGATAGAGCATACAGCCATACCACCGTGACCACACTTAGTCTCATTAGGACATCATAGTGGAAGGATGTGGTAGAGGAAAGTGGTTCAGTTAGTTCATGGCAGCTGGGAGGCAGAGAAATGAGAGAAGATGCAATCCAAGGCAATGCCCCTAGTGATCTATTTCCACCAATCATGTTCTGCCTGCCTACTCTTATCATCCAGTAATTCATTCATATTATTAACTCTCAGATGGATTCATCCATTGATGAAGTTACAGTTCTTATAATCTAATCATTCCACCTTTGACCATTGTTACATTGCCTAACACATGAGCTTTTGGGGGGACATCAAAGATCCAAACCAAATCATAACAATAAGGTTGCAAGGTATCAGATTCTGTGTTTGTGGAGATCACCAGGCAAGAGGGCATTATCCTTTCCTGTCAAGCTGCCAATCATTTAGTGTTGGGGTACTCTGTTTATCTTATTATTCTAATATCTAAAATCTCTGAGTTTCACCTGGCCAGCGATTCTACTTTTGAATTCCTGTGCTCTCCTACAACTACCTGCCTCAATATGCAGCCACACACCTGTAGTTTTGCTTTTATCTCATGGAGAAGCAGGTAAGTGATAGGTGCTTTTAATCCAACATCTTGAATCTTCTATGGTCACTTTTAGGTGGTAAAAAATCTGCCATAATAACCCTTGGTCTTTTGATTTTCAGTACAAGCACTTTCCCATGTATTAGTTTCTTTCCCCCTAAGATTAATAGCATCCAATAAATTGAATATTGGGAAGTTATTTATTCAGCAAACATTTAGGAATACTTTCAATGAGCCATGGACTATTTTAAGTTCTGGAGACCCAGGGATTAATTAGAAAGACATACTGTTGGCTCTTCTGGAGAATAGCTTCTTGTGCTCTGTAGGTGGGCCAGATGTAGAAAGCAAATACACGAAGAAGTAAATACAGAAAATAATGTAGGTGTGTCAAGGAGAAAATGGTGATGTGATTGAGTGACTGGTAAAGATGTGGAAGCAACATTAGACATGATGTTCAAGAAAGTTATCTTTGTATAAGTGGCATCTGAGAGGAAATGGAATGACAAGGATATAGCCAGCCATATGAAGATGAGAACCTTTCAAGCTGAGAAAAATACAGTTCTCCAGACTTTAATACTTTGTTTGAAGCTGGGTCTTGTCTAGGATATGTTGCTACAAACAGCAAAAGAGAAATGGGCATGACTCAGGAGACTTCTCTATGGCCCTGCATCAACCACCTCTTGAGTGCAGTCTTCAATTTTCTCATCTATCAAAGGGGCATAATCAGTCCATCACCTATTCCCCAAACTTAGAGAACAGCCATGAACATTGCACAAAATCACTTATGGGAAATTAGGTTGAAAATCTACAAGCATCCTCCAGCTAAAAGGAGGTTAGGATTAGAAAGCCCAATGAGAACTGGGGAACTGCCTGAGCCCCATAAAGGCCAAAAGACTGCCACAAAAGCTTTTTTTGTTCTGGCTCATTTACTTATATGTGCTTGAAAAGCAATAAAAAGGAATGGTTTGATCTCTGCCTCAGGATTAAGGTTAGTTTAGGAAACAGGTTGTTAGATCACCTGAAGGGAAAATGCTAGAATAGAACGTATCCCAATGCTTCATTATTCCTTGGAACAGCAGTGAGTAAGAGATCTTTAATTTAGCAACACAGTTTAGCCCCAAAGCATACTGTACCTAGGTTTTGCCCAAACCCAGAAATACATTCTGCTTGGAATGAGGCAAATGCTTCAGGTTATGTTCAAAATTATTTCCTTCATGCATAAGCCAATAAATGCATTAGGAGACTTTAAAAATGCTTTTCTCTTGTTTATGAGAAATATAAATAATTACATTTGGGTTTATGGCCCCAGTTCGGGGGCAAATTTTAAAGACAGATTTTAGTTCTATGAATTTGCAGTGATAGCCAAAGAGTATGTACATATACCCCATACCCACACACACACAAACATACATGAAGGCATTTTGAGGATGCTAGCCTATTATTCACTCAAAATGATTCCAGCTAAATTAATGAAACATGAAGGAAACAGTTTCCAGAAGACATAGGTATACCAAAAGAAATGTACTGCTTTCAGATTTTGAAGAAAGGTTAGTGAAATTATACAGACGGTATACACTACTCTTCATGAATAACTCATGAGAAAACTAAAAATAGGACAGCCCTCCATTATGCTGAGTATTTATGAGGCAATAGAACATATACATGGATGTATTATTAGGGACATCTAAGGCTGTCTAAATGGTCATCTCATTAAAGGAAGTGCTTGTATTCGTAGATATATAGATGGGGATGCAACTCCCATCAAATAATATAATTTATATTTAGCACTTAATGTAGCATCCTTAGTCTAAATCTTTTAGAAGGAGTGAAGTAGTTCTATCTCATCATCATCTGTGAAATGACCTAGGGCCAGTGTACCCACACAGACAGGTGACAGGCAGGATTGAGAAATGATACAAGCTGAGCTACAATACCAGCTCCTCTCCTCCAAAGTCTTATGACTAGATAGGGCAGGGGTTGCACATTGGCAGCTCAGCATCTGGTGAACATTTATGTTGCTTTTTTTTTTTTCTGTTGCTTTTGATCCTTCTCAACTCCAAGTTTTAAAAGTGAGGATAAGGCATTTAACAACTGGGATATCACTTAAATTTCCAGTCTGTCTTGAGAAATAGGAAGACATAGCAATATCAGGCTTGTGTTCTTGCATGGCTATAATTAATATGGACTTGGGTTGCAATTCTCACTTTAAAATGGATGTGTGACTTTTGTTTCCTGAGATCCTCACTTGCAAAAATAAATTATTATTATATACTTTTCCATATGAGGTTTTAACCCTGGATTTGGAGACAGCGTATATGCTTGTCTTTTTACTACTACTGTTGTTGCTTTGGGAGTGAAATGTGGGAAGCTACGGTTTGGTACACACAGAATATCTTCATCAGGTTGTGTTTTAAAATTCAATTGTGAATCAATGATCCAGAACTAAACATATTTATGCACAGGAAAAATATTAACTTAAGTTTACAAATGTTAATTATAAAACAGTGAATACTATCAGTATTCTGAAGAAAACTGTTGAGCAATTATGGAAGTTAATGGTACTTCTTCCTAGGGAATCATTCTTCCTTATTTTTAGAAGAATTTGAACCATTATATTGTTTCTATATATTACTTTTAAGGGATGTGCAAAAGTGGCATGGAGAGAGATGAGAAAAATGAACAGAAAAATAGAAAGGGAGGGTATGGTAAAAAGAAAGAAAGGTGAGAGATTTAAAAGAATGAGTATACATGTAAACAGAAGATTCTTTTGTTGGAACTAATTGATATTTATCTCTCTCCATATATATATATACATACGTATTTCTAATATAATAGTATTAATAAATATACATAACAAATATATATATTTAGAGAAAGAGAGAGAGTTGTAGCTGTATATATGTCTTCATTTGAATATTAGTAAAGGATGGTATGATATTTGTCTTATTAAGGTCAAAAATGTCCTTCACACTGGGAATTCCAAAGGCCAGTTCTCAGTTTTCATCTTATTTGATTTTCAGAGCCATTTGACACAGATGGTCACTGTGTATTTCTTTAGAAATACTTTCTCTCACTCCTGGGTTTCCTGCCTTAGTAGCAGTTCCTTTTTAGTTTCTTCTGCTGATTCTACTAAGTTTAATGCTAGTGGGACCCCAAGGCTCATTGCTTGGGCTCCTTTGTTTCTCTACCCACCTAACCTCCCTCAGGAATCTCTTCTGCCTCATGGCTATGAGCAGATTCCATCTGCTGTCCTGAACCCCGGGTTTATGGATCTATGGTGTCCTCTTCTCTACTTGAGTGTCTAATAGGCATCTCACTTTTAATGTGTACAAAGGAATTTCTCACCTTTGATTCCAAAGTTGCCTTTCCCTTAGTTCTCTGCATTTTATGAAAGGGAGACTCCATCCTCTTTGATATAGGACCAAACCTTTGGAATCATTCTTTACTTGTCTGATTCTTTCACTCCATATGTAATCTGTATGCAAATTATTTATGACTTTTAATCCAAATTCATGTTACATCTCATCAATGCCATCCCTATCATATTGGCATAAATTGGCATCATCTCTTCCCTGGTTTATGGCAACAATCTTCAGTCTTCCATCCATGTCCTACCAATAGTATAATAGTCTGTATTCAACAGAGGAACTTATAAATTGTTTTCTCATATGTACATATAAGAAAAACTATTTTATCATGTCCATTTTCTGCTTAAAATCTTCCAGTAGCTCCCCATCTCTGAAAAATTCAAACTCTACTTTGAATGGACGGCAGACGCAATTGTGGCTATTTGTGTTAAATTTTTGATAATCTACTCTTATCCTCCAGGATCCATTTGGTTTTCACAGGAGTAAGTCTTGACTAATGTGAAAGAAGGGAACATTTTTAGCCTTGCACTTGACTTTCCCCACTACAATAGTTCTTACAAGATAGCATAAAATTATTATATAGGCTCTGCCAATTCCCTGGTACACACATCTCATTTTATATTTGGAGGTTGGATAAATGACCATGCAGTAGGTCCATGAGTTCCAGTGCACTCATAGCAAGTAGGATATGGGCCACAACCCCATTATTATGTAGTCCCCATATAGTCCCTGGTGTTATTTTGGGATAACAATGTTAATTTTGACTCTGTATCTAACAGTTCTTGAACTGATTGTTATTTCTCTTTCACCAATGTACAGTTGATAAATGGCTCCCAGAAAGGTCCTTTCCTGGAGGAATCACTACCAAATAACTCTGCCATGGTGTTGTGGGATCCTTTCTGCTGAAAACATGACCTTTCAATTAATCAGTATATTCCAGGCCTCAAATGGCTTTGATCTGGACATTGGGCAGGAGATTGTGAAATTTTCTTGACCATCCATCCTTGATTTCTTGTCACTGTACAATTTGGGTGATATATTTATGGGCTATCTATCTTGATTTTGGAAATACCATATTTTAGTCACTAGCTTCTTGGCTTTTTGCAAGTCAGCTCCTTTGACTATCACTTTGATCTTATTCATTATGATAATTGTGTTCACGTTGCATTTTTCAATGAATTGCAGTTACCTGGTTATTATCTCAGGATTCTCTCATGTTCATTGTTATCAAGGAGCCTAGCACTTTAGCAGAATTTCTAAGTGTCCTGCTGTACCAAGGACAGCTGTTACTTAGCTTTCAAAGAAGCTCTCAGTCACACATTCCTTATCATTTTAGTAAATGAATTGTCCTCTAGAGTCTTCCGCAAAACATTGACTTGTGAGTTCTCTGGTCTTATGTGGTATATCTGCTTGTTATGATTTGGATATGAAGTATACCCCAAAGACTCATGTATTGAGGCTTAGTCCTCAATATAGCAGTGTTCAGAGGTGGGTATTTTGAGAAGTGGTCACATCATCAGCTGTGCTGTGATCTCATCAGTGGACTGATTCATTGAGGAATTCATAGCATTATTGGGAGATGGTAGAAACTGCAGGATATGAAACCTAGTTGGAGAGAGGGGATCATTGGGGGTATGCCCTTGACTAACTATATTTTGTCAACTTCTCCTTCTCCT
Source organism: Geosciurus inauris (assembly GCA_004024805.1). Lineage (NCBI taxonomy): Eukaryota > Metazoa > Chordata > Mammalia > Rodentia > Sciuridae > Geosciurus > Geosciurus inauris. The sequence continues at coordinate 51,822 of PVHX01005752.1, forward strand.
CTCTCTGTGTCCCAGCAGTTGTGAGTTGAAAAATTTTTCTTCACCACACCTTTTTGCCATGATGCTGTGCCTCACCATAGTCCCTCACCAAATGGAGCCAGTTGATTCCATTAGTTCCTTTGAAATTGGGAGCCACAATAAGTCTTTCCTCTTTTAAGCTGATTTTCTCTGATGTTTTGTCTCAGCAATGAAAAGCTGACTAACACACCACTCTAACAGTGCTTTTGGTCACCAACTCTACCCTCTGTCACATCTCTACTTCATTAGGTATTGGATATTGCTTTGTCCAAACTATCAGGAGCTATTCTAGCAGGATATTGGTGCTGTCTTCTCAGTCTCTTGATAAAATGTGAATTCTATATCACAGAAAAATGCTTACACAATGATAAACTCATTCTTTCCTAATTTCTCATTGTTCTGCTTGATATCACATCTTTAGGGTGCCATTCCATATATAAACTCTTTTGGATCCTGCTGGTACATGTTGGCTAGACACTGAAACTTCTATGACACCTCCTCTCTAACATATCTTAGCAGGCCCAGAACTTCCCCAACTGTATTATATTGTAACTTTTCCCATTGCCAGGATGGAAGAGTGGGTAGAGAAAAGAATATGTGCTGTTTTGCAAGACAGAAACTTCTGTATCTCCTTCAAGCAAAAATAAATGAAGAGTCTGGCCTTTAAGGAGTGGACCCCTTGTAAATGGCTAGAGTTCAAGGATTCAAGATTTTCTAACATATCAACTAATATACACCTACTGTGAGCCTCAGTGCACCACTCTGCCTAATCAGGACATACTGATGTTGAGAATTAGCCTTCTCTATAGTTCTTCCTGGATTGGACACAGATTTTTCTGCATTCTGGGTGTAAAAGTTGAAAGTCTCTTTTCACATTACCAAGGATGCCCTCAGATTTTCACACTTAGGCCTTTTGTTGTTGTTGTTTATTTTTTATTTTATTTTTTTTGCCATATCAGGTCTCCATTAGTGGAATTTTAAACAATTCCACCATAACTGAGTACCAGTAATGGGATTCTCACTTTGGTGCTAAGTAATCCACTGCTAATTACCATGTTAAAATGTTCCAGGAACCACTTTTGGCAGGGACCAACCCAGATTGGATTCTTAGGAGACAAAGTCCAAAATGTTGAGATTTTCATGCAGGAGCATTATTAAGGACAGCTTTGAGTACCAAGCAAGATGGTACCTCTTGCATCTGTGATGAGTGAGTCACTGAGTTGGGCAAAGGAGAAGGTGAATAGTAATGTATTTGCAAGAGAGGTCTCCTCTGGTTTTATGGTAAGATATGGGGTTGTGCTGCTTTTTACAGTTGTCTCAATTGAGTCAAGAGCTTTGTACTTCAGCATCACCAGTGCTGAATTCAGAATTCATAATTCAGATGCCTTCCAAGAAGGGTAATCTTTGCTGAGGCATCTTCTTTTAGCCTAGATCAATTTATGAAGATGTCAGTTATAAACTATCAACAGCCTAAGTCTAGGCATCTGGGAGAATGAGTGCCTTGGTCTTGAAGTATTTGGGAAGTGGACCATATAGTGTGCCACAGATTCCAAGAGAGACTTTTTCTATAAATAATTGGATAGTCCTTTTGAGGTTATAAGCCTCCTGATAGTAGATTCCTTTTCTAATTCCTTTGGATTCCTGTATGTCAATTGCCATAGTATTTTCCAAATAGTAATTGTTTGATTCATTTGAATTGAATAAGTGTAGGAATAAAATTTAGATCTATTATTCATCAGTGATCATTCTAGGTTCCAGTCAATACATTGGAAGCATTAGTTATGATCCTTCTGCATTTCAATTTTCCAAAATTCACCACTTCTACAAAGAAGAATTTTGTATCTTTATAATTTGTATGTAACAATGACTGAAAAAGACCCCTTTGAAAAGTGGTGGTATAAGTGGGCACTAGTTGAACTTAATTTAATTGCTGTTCAGCTCTTTAGACATGACATAGGATCCATTAGTCCCTGGATGATGGCAATTCATTGGTATGCACTGTCACAGATAGAGGCTAAGTTGTGTGTGCTGTGGAAATGCCTATTAGTTTCATTATGAATACTTAAGAGAATACCAGAAATGCTTAAAAATTCTTTCTTGGAAGCAGACTGTTGGTAACTATTTTATTTCCTCTCTAAATACATAGTTTGTCACTACATGAATTAATTCTTCATTAAACAATGTCAATATTCTACTCTGTAGAAATAATTGTACCCTTTCCTTAGGTGCAATTATCCTGACGAAAGTAATTAGTTAACACAGTTACTTAAGAAGGAGACCTGTGTTTGGAAGAGATTCTGCTTATATATATCATGTGGTAGGGATGTAGCTTGGCACTGGATTCAACTTGGCAATATGCACAACTTCAATGAGGGATCCTTGGTCGTTCTTTTTATTTTTTCCTGTGAAGATCATATCCCAGGAACATACAGTTCAAAAAATATTAAATATTAAATGTATTAACACTCATAGTGTACAAAAATTATGTGTATCTATAAGAAATTTTTACTATTTTATTTTATTTTTTAAATTTATTCTATATGTATTTTTATTTCTTTTCTTTTTGTAATGCTAGAGATCCAACCTGGGATCTCACATATGCTAAGCAAGCACTCTATTACTGAGCTACAACCCAGCCATGTATATATAAAAGTCACATAAGACATTAAGATTCTAATTTAGCTTTCTTGTCTTCTGCCTGTTTGCCAACTTATTGGATCCTCATATAATGTTATATATTCACAAAAATCTCTTCCCTGTCATCAACTATGCAATTGTTTGGATTTTGCTGAAATAAATACTGGGAAGCAATGTTACATTTGCTTGAAATTCGGAACAGTTTGTGAGGGTGAACAGTTTCTTTCAAATTTAAAGCTCTTTATCTCTAGGATAGTATCCTTCTGGGTAATGAATTTAATTCAAAGGTTCTCTAATTCCTTTACCAAATTTTCTGGGGTGATAGTGATATTCTATATCTTGATAGGAATTGGGTTACACAGGTGTTTGCAGTTGTCACAATTCAGTGACTGATCACCTTTACATAAAAAAAGGACTTGAAATAAATATTAAACTCTAACCATATGTTTACTGATATATTATGGAGAAGAGTACTGATGTCTACAATTCAACTTGAAGTGCATAAAAAATAAGATAAGTTGATAAATAGAGGAATGGATAGATGCAGTGTTGTATGACAAACAAATAGAATACAACTTTTTAAAATTTTTTATTTTTTTAATTAGTTACACATGACAGTAGAATTCATTTTGATACACAGTCTATAATGGAGTATAATTTCCCATTCTTCTGGTTATACATGACCTAGAATCCCACCAGTTGTATAGTTATATATGTACATAGGGCAATAATGTCTGATTCATTCTACTATCCTTCAAACCCCCATAACCCACCCCTCCCTTTACTCCCCTTTACCTAATCTAAAGTAACTCTGTTCTTCCCTAGCCTCCCTGCTGCATTGTGAATTGGCATCCACATATCAGAGAAAACATTTGGCTTTTGTTTTTTTTGGAATTGGCTTATTTTACTTAGCATGATATTCGCCAGCTCCATCCATTTATTGGCATATGCCATAATTTCATTCTTCTTTAAAGCTGAGTAACATTCCATTTTTTAATCCATTCATCTGTTGAAGGGTACCTAAATTGGTTCCATAGTTTAGTTCTTGTGAATTGAGCTGCTATAAACATTGATGTGGCTGCATCACTGTAATAAGCTGATTTTAAGTCCTTTGGGTATAAACTGAGAAGTGGGTCAAATGGTGGTCCTCTTCCATGTTTTCTGAGGAATCGCTATGTCATTTTCATAATGGTTGCAGCAATTGGCATTCCCACCACCAATGTATGAGTGTATCTTTTTTCGCAAATCCTTGCCAACATTTAATGTTGTTTGTATTATTGATAGTTTCCATTCTGACTAGGGTGAGATGAAATCAAGAATAGTTTTGATTTGCATTTCTCTAATTGTTATGATGTTGAACATTTTTTCACATATTTGTTGATTGATTTTATTTCTTCTTCTGTGAAGTGTCTGTTCAGTTCTCAGCCCATTTATTGATTAGGTTATTTGTTCTATTGGTGTTAGGTTTTTTGAGTTCTTTATATATTCTGGAGATTAATGCTCTTTCCAAGGTGCATGTGGTAAAGATTTTCCCCCATTCTGTAGGCTCTTCCTTTGCATTGTTGTTTACTTTTCTGAGAAGATTTTTAGTTTGAATCCATCCCATTTATTGATTCTTGATTTTACTTCTTGTGCTTTAAGAGTCTTGTTAAGGAAATTGGGGCCTAATCCGACATGATGAAGATTTGGGCCTCCTTTTTCTTCTGGTAGACACAGGGTCTCTGGTCTAGTGCCTGTCTTTGATCCACTTTGAGTTGAGTTTTGTACATGGTGAAAGCTAGAGGTTTAATTTAATTTTGTTACATGTGGATTTCCAATTTTCCCAGCATCATTTATTGAATGGTATCTTTTTTCCAGTGATTGTTTTTGGTGCTTTGTCTAGTATGAGATAACTAAAAGGTTTGTTTCTGTGTCTTCTATTTTGTATCATTGGTCTTCATGTCTGTTTTGGTGCCAATACCATGCTATTTTTGTTACTATGGCTCTCTAGTATAGTTTAAGGTCTGATATGGTGATGTCTCCTGCTTCCCTCTTCTTGCTAATGATTGCTTTGGCTATTCTGTTTTTTTTTTAATAGAAAAATAAATGAACTTCATGATTACTTTTAGAATGAAATATTTATGAAAGAATTTATATCTCAGTTATGGGAAGGTTCCAAGTATAATTATTTTAACTTTCATATATATTTGAAAATTTGTATAATAAAATGTTGAAAATAATTTTCATTGGCACTCCTTCTGCAGTGCTACTGAGAGAATATTTGACCAAAATAGGATGATGATCCTATTCTGCAATGTTTATTTGGCATCATCCTGGCAAATCTTGGTACTGGGTCTAAATTTCATTAGAATTCCATGCTTAACAGTCTTTGTCTACCCTTAAACTTGAGCTAGTGGAGCAACTTTATTCTCTCCCTCTAATTCTGACTTTAGCAGGAAGAATATAGGCAAATGTATCCCAACACTCTTGGATTCATCAGTTGATTTATTGATCTAGCCATCTATCCTTCCATTCATCCATCCACAACTCTTCTATTTCAACCTTTGGTGCAAAGGATTTTAAAGGTTATCAAGACAGAGTTCTGTAATCAAAAACTTATAGTGTTATAGGAATCTTAGCATCAAGTCACTATTCCTACAAGTTTCACTTAGATTTGTTTATTCATTCTGTCAATCAAATCACTCCAAAGCCAGGGATGTAATGTAAGATAAATGAAAATATTCTTGTCTAAATCCTAGAATACTTAAAAGTGATAGTTTTGGTTTTTATGGTCATATCCAAAGCCACAGAATAATCTATTCATGAATAAAGAACCACTGCTTTCCTTTGGGAAACCTTAGAGGGAACCTAACACAACTTTTCCCAATTGGAGCAAACCACTAAAGACTTAAAATAATTTTAATAGCATATAAAATTAAACTGAGTTCTGTGAAAATCATGGGGCAAAATCAAATGTTAAGTTTAGAATAGTCCCAACTGAATGCATCTCACCCAAATCCTTCCAAAGGAGTTATTGCTCCCTCCAGGGCTGTCTCATTTTTTTAAAAATTAGTTTTAATTAAGTTTTACATAATGAATTAGTTCACCATATTTAAACCACATTTGCACATACAGATGAAAAATTCTCTCCTCTTTCTAAATCAATGGTTTACTGCTGACATAGCCATCTGTGTGATGCAACTGCTATTGAAACTCCAGTCTACAAAAAAAGGTACAGTGTAATCGTAAGAAAAGATGGGTAAGTGTGACAAAGATAAGAGAGTAGAAGAGAAGAAATGGAACATAAAGAATGAGGAAGCAAATGGAGAATAGAGAAGAGAAGAGAAATCAGGGAAAGTGGGTGAAACCACCAGGCTACAAATAGTTTGGTACCTTTTGTTAAAGCCAAATACTAAAAAGTTGCTGTCAGATATTAAACAAGTTTCTGGTTATCTTTGTCTTGACTCTGTAACCAATAAACTGCTTGTTGAAAGTCTTCATATCCATTGTTTGCCAGTAGAAATAGGTATGCAAGGTATTCTGTAATCTTAAAAATCAATGATCCAAACATTTGATTCTTAGCCCTTCTGTATTATCACGATAGGAAGATGTATTTCAACTATTTCTGCTTTAGCATTAGGATTCTTGGATGCTTTACTTTACTTGTCTTTACCTCAGCTTAGGCATAAAACTAAATACAAAGGAACAAATAACAAACAAATGAAAATCTCACCTTATACCAAAAAGAAAACTTGAAAGCCTACACTGGTTGATTCTTCCATGTGATGGTGCTCAGCTCTCCCTCTGTTAATTTGTCATTTTAGAAATTGGAATGTCTATGACTTTGGTTTAAAAATGATTTGGTCAATTATACACACATACACTTTTGATAGCATTATGGGGTTTTTCTTTGGGGGATTATTAACAGCTCATGGTCCATTGTGAGTGTTGGAGATAAAGGGCTATTCTTGGGTATTCTTGGATGTAAACCATGAAGGTGAAGTTTGGCATGTAAAACATTTATCAGGGGATATTCTTTGGATTGACACCTGTGTAAAGAAAGGAAAGGAAGCAAGATTGGACACAGTAAGAAGTGAGGCAGTGATGGAACCTCAATGAATGTCTAAGCTAGAGCCATAGGGGTCTGTATCACAAAAAGTTTGTGTGATACAATGAAAAGATGTTCAGATGTGAAATAATCAGACCATGAGAGATATAACTTAATCAGTGTATTAATCTACTTGAATGGATTAAATTAGGTGGTAACTATAGGAAGGGAGGGTTTGATTGGAGGAAATAGGTTACTAGTCTTTGAGGTTTATATTTTGTCCCTGGTGAGCAGAGTTATCTCTTTGCTTCCTGACTATCATGTCCTGAGCTGCTTTCCTGTGACACACCATCTACCAAGATGTTCTGCCGCACCTTGGACCTGGAATGAGGTCCAAATTAGCCAATGACGAACTGAACCTATGAAGCCATAAGCCAAAATAAACCTTTTCTCCTTTAAGTTGTTCTCATTCTGTCTTTTGGTCATAGTGACACAAAGCAAATTAAAACAGAAATTAGTACCATGAGGAGGTCATTGCTGTGACTCCTCACAAGAGGCCTGGCTACCGTTAATGATGGAGGCAGACCTTGGAATCATCCACATGTGCAGGTCCTGCAGAAATGCAAAATGCTGGAGTTAGGGGGTCATGGAGGTTTTCACCAAGATTTTAAAGAAAGGCCTGGGAGACTAGGAAAATGTAGCAAAGTCAGAGGTGAAATGATTATATTATAAGAGCTGTAATTGATTCACTGGTTAAACCACTGTTATGGTTTAGATATGAAGTTTCCCCCCAAAAGCTCATGTGTGAGACAATGCAAGCAAATTCAAGGGTTATGAGAGTCTTAAGCTAATCAGTCTATTAATTTATTGATAGGGATTAACTGGGAACTGTAGGCAGGTAGAATGTGGCCAGAGGAGGTGGGTCACTAGGCACTGGGGCTGTGCTTTTGTGGTTTATATTTTGTCCCTGGTAAGTAGCCAGTGTGCTTCCTCTAGCACGCTCTCTCTCTCTCTCTCTCTCTCTCTCTGTCTCGCCATGTTCTGTACTACATTTTCCACCACGCCCTTCTGCCTTGATGTTCTGCCCAACTTGGGCCCAGAGAAATGGAATTGACCATCTACAGATTGAAACATCTGAAATTGTGAATCACAAATTAACTTTTCTTGCTCTATATTACTCTTATCAGTTCTTTTGATCACAATGGCAAAAAAAAGCTGACTAAAACGTCTACTGATTAATCCACTGAATCCATTGATCTACTCATAAACTAATAATTTCACCTGTGAATATTCTTGCCTTATCTCACACGTGAGCTTTTGGGAAACACCACATATTCAAACCACAATATGCTTTTTATTTCTATATTGGCAAGTCATTGGATGTGGGCTGCTCCACTGATTAATCCACTGAATAATCAGTTAATCTTTTTCTAATCTACTCATTTCACTTCTGAATACTCTTGCATTGTCTCACACTTGAGCTTTTGGGAAACACCACATGTCCGTAACTTCACATGCTTTATGCTTCTGTACTTGCTTATCATTGGATGTGGCTGCTCCAGGAAAGCACCATACTGTTTGCTAAGACAGCTCTCTTTAGCAGAGACACTTTGGAAGAGAGATGACAGCTGAAGGCTCTCTCCAACAGCCTCCCAGCAACTGAGGGAATAAATCCTGCTTTCTAGGTGGTTTTCCAGCACTCTCCAGCATTCATTACAAGTTATATTTTCCCCTCTTCTCTTTTGTCTAATGCTTATGTCTCCTACTATGGGGCATCTATAATCCCACATGGTTCTTTGAGTCTTTTCCTAGACATACAGTGAGCCATGGCAATCCATTTCAACTTTTTGTTTGCTTGAGCTTAGTTCTCTGAAATGCTATAGCTGCAGCTTTAGTTTTCATAGCAGTTTATCTTTCACCTTTAGTTTGAAATTGGGAAAGACCAATGTGCCTCAGTAAAGCAATTCTACCTGCTCTGATTCTTAGACCAGGGAAGGGCAAACTATGACCTGTCTATGAGTGACACATAAGTTCTGGATTGGCTTCTACTAATTTTTCTGATCTGTTTGCTAGTGCAGAAATGGATGGGGGTTGCTTTTCTGTTTCCTGCTTGTAAAGAATGTTAATATAAGTTTCAAGTCAATCCACTGGTGAATCTATATATTTTCCTTGGAGAGCTTAAGAAGAGCTCACTAAATAATATTCTTTTCCACCCATCAATCTGTGTTAGAAAGATGTATGACTAGTATCTAAGGCACTGTCAGTGTGTTATTTTCCATGTTCCTCTCACATGTCAAATATAAAAATACAGCCTGTCAGTGTAAGTGTGATATGGGGCATTGTTCACAGAGACTGTGGAAAATCTTGCAGCGCCCCCTGATTCATCATTTCAACAGCCTAATCATTTCATAGCACAGTCTAAACAAAGCAGTTAAGGGCATTCTGACTTAAGGGTTACAGAATCAGAATTGATTCAAAAGAAGTGAAAAATTCCAAAGAAAAGAAAAAATGTTCTGGAAAAGAGAAGCTTTGTTTTCATCCCAATTTCATAGTTAATGATTTTTTTCAGAAGGTTATTTATCAGTTAATTATTCGCCACTGCACCCTGCACCTTGACATTTTGCCAAAGCGGCCGGGAGGCTTCGTTAAATCAGAATTTCTACTTTCAGCTCACCTGTCATAGCTAAAATCTCCTTCAAATGCATTGACATCGATTAATATTTAATGATTGAGTAGTAGAAATATTGGCTCAGCACATTTTACTTTTTCTTCCTTGAATAAAAAAAAGCCTTCAGAGTGGACTCTGCTTAATATACACTCAGCTCTAGATTTCTACAATGAGAAATTTATTTTATATGTGTGCCAAGAAAGGGGAAATGACAATGTATACTTCAGGAAAAGACTAGAGTGTAATGGGGAGAGAGAGAACTAGCACTTAATGAATACCCTGTCTGTGCCTCACACTCTATTAGTACATTAATAATTCTTCTTCAATACTCACAGCACATCTGTAAGGTAGATATACTTATTTTCATTTTGAAAATGAATATACAGGATCAAAGAAGTTAGAGACCTTGCCTGTGGTCACATACTCAAGGGGCAGATTTAGGATATAAATCTTGAGTTGTTTAGCTACACAATCTTTTGTGTTATTGTGCCTCAGTTTCCCATCTCATAATGGGCTGTAGTCCAAGTCTTCCATTATAATTTGGACGTTTTAGGACATAATATTCTAGTTTTAAATCAGGTTAGCTCTTAGTTTTAATGAGCCATATCAACATGTGAATTTTTTAATGACGTGCTTATGAAAAACAAAAATAGGAAATATTTTCTTCCAGAACAAGTAGTAAAGCATATTAAAATGATAGGAAAAATTAAAATCTGGATAGTGTGTGTTTTTAGGGAGATTTATCATCATAAGAATGATGGAACTACGTTAAATTCTGCTCCTGTTATCTATCATTCTGTAAACTGGGGCACATTTTATAACTACTATAGTCCTCTGTTTCTTCACCAATAAAATGAATATGATATTTCCTACTTTACGGAACACATGAAGAATGAAAGAAAGAATGTACTTTAGAGGCCTAGAATAGTTTTGGCACATAGTAAGCACTTGTTAAATAACACATTGGTATTATTAATATTAAAAAGGGAATACCAATCATTATCAACTTTCATAAATATTCACAGCCAGTTCAATTCTATCATTTTTTGACAAAAATAAAGCAGACACCAGCCAAAAAGCTCCTATAGATCAAACCACAAAGGGCTTATTTCAGTGACTCAATGTCTTTAGTACAGTGATAGATTCATGAACAGAGGGTTTCAGTGGGCAGGAGTGAAGCATCTAGCTCGGCTCTGAGGGTCAGAGAAGTCCTTGTAGCTGTTGTATGTTTGAAGCAGGAATGTTTGCCAGATGTTTAGGATTGCTGTCTGTAGCATCAAGTCTGTTCTGTCCTCTACAGTACTAGAGATGCAGCTGTACATGGTTGCCCAGTTTGAAATGTGACCTAGCTTGTAACAGCTTTGCCATCAATGGGCAAAGTGGATATGTGCAATCTGCATCCATTTCTTAAATGAAATGGCTTATTCATTTACCCATGGATAGACATCTGAGTTGTTACACATATAGCAACACTTCAAATTGAAAACTTTAAATACATAAAGTTGATTATTGTAAAGTACACTTCAATAAAGCAAAAACAAAATAATAGGAAAAAAAGAGAAAATAGCTGATGTTCAAATGTTTCTTCTTCTTTCCTAAGGGCTGAGCTACAGATGTGGCTATGACTCAGATTTGAGCAGGAATTCTAGGCCTACATTGTAGGACATGACAGAGCTACAAAATAACAGGAAGTTGAATCGTCATAACATTATAGCACAGACGTGTCATGCCAGCTTTAAATTCAGACAGTTGGACTGGTAGATGAATGAGAAATCAAGATCTGTCTTACTTAGGCCATTGTGTAGAGTATAGCAGCATAGTCTATACCCTAACTGTGCTATACCAGGCAATAATACATGTATAATCATTTGCTCAATATTTCTCAAAATGTGATCCCAGAGCCATCTGCATTGGAATTACCTGGACTGCATATAAAATATGCAAATGTAGACAAAGAGGCCATTCCTTAGAGTAATAAGAATATGATCAGAGAGTCAGAATTCTATGCAGTAGGGAGTAGCAGAATCTTCCTTCTTAGCTGGGAAGATCATTATAGATAAAAAACCTACAGACTATGAGTTATGAGTCAGAGCTGTTCCTGACACTGAATGTTCCAATTGGGATATTCAAAGGAGAATCAACCTTTGTCCAACTCCACAAGACAAGAACTGAAAGTAAGTCACATGCTTTGTCTAGTGGAGGGAAAATCTATAGAAGTCTTTCCTTGCTGAAGAAGAAATAAATAGAAAAATTAAGTATGGAGGAATATTAAAAATATTGCACCACAAAGAAAGAAAGCATTAGCTTAAAGACTTATAAGAAAGAAACTGTTAGAAAATTGGGTCACCGGTAGTGGAATACAAGACAATGAGTTCCTACAGGACCATAATAGAAAGTCAGAATAAAAGACAATTGTGTACAACCAGAGAAATGAAAAGTTGTGTTCCATTTGTGTACAATGAACCAAAATGCATTCTGCTATCATGTATACCTAATTAGAAAAAATAAAAAATAAAAATTTTAATAAAGAAAAGACAATGGGTGAAATGAGAAAAAGATTCCTGAGTGAAAAACATGACTTCACAGACATCAACAATGAAACAGCAACATGAAAATGAATAGCAGTAAAGAATAGAAAATACACATTAGAAAAGCAAATCCATGATTTCATTGAGCAAACTCTAGAACCCTTATAATATACACAGGAACAGGATAAAAAGATGCAAATGACCAAGGAGAGATCCTGGCTATACAAAACCAGGTAAGAAGAAAGCTACTGACTTTACATGTTCAACAGAAGAACACTAGGGTAATTGGAGATGGAGCAATAATGAAAGGCATATGTCAAGTAAAAAGCAAATTCTCTTAGTCTTACAAAGACTTGAGTAGACAGAACAGAAGGATCAGCTGGATGTTAGGAAAAAGTCAAAGAGAATCACACTTGACCATGACTGGTCAAAATGTTTAAATTAGAGGAACAAAAATAAATCCTACATTTACCCTAGCTGAAAGAAAAATGTTGCCTACAAAAGCTGACCTTAACCTTTGTGTAATAGCAAATGCCAGAATTTGAGAAAAATCTTTATTTTTAGAGGAGAAAAGTTTGTAACCCAAGAATTTAAAAAACATCCAGATTATGTTTCATGTGTGCAGCAACAAAAATATCTTTACCATTGCTTAAAGACTTAGAATGTGAGCATTTTATTGAAATAGTATATAAAGTATACTATAAACATCCAAGAATTAAAAGTAATTTAAGAAATAGGAATTCTAGGCACTGTGCTTATTAAATCACACTTTGTATCCTGAAATCAATAGTAAATTGGATTTTATAACTCAAAGCCTAAAAAGGTTATGTGGCAGATAAAGCTCCTTACAGTGTCCATGATATTCTTCATGTATGTGCTTTTGTAACAATGGAAAACCTATGTACAGTATTTGGTTAGAGAACCTGGAAAAAGGTTAAACAAAGGATTAGTTTTTGTTCTGAACAAAAGTTGCTATAATGTCTATATTCTGGCCATTTTCAATGCCAAAGAATTGACTAATGGTGTTCTGTATTTTTCAAACACATATTAAATAACTCCAGTCATTGGGATTTAATCTGAAAAGAATTATAAACAACCAAATGGAAAATTCTGTCACTAGGGCCCCCTTCACAGCTTCTCCTTACTTCAACTATATTAAACAATGATGGATACTAAAACACTAAAAAGGAAAATATAACTAAATGCTAGTAATAGCCAGTGAGTAGTGGGATTTGAGGTGGTTTAATTTTTTTCTTACAATCTGCTGTGCTTTTTCACAATTGAACATATATTACTCTTGCAATTTGGAAGGAACTGAAAAAAGAAACACAAATATTCAAAGAATGTGAAAAAGAAACTTATTAAAAAGAGAAACTTGACTGCCTAGTAAATATATAAAAATCACTTGTCTTGTTAATCAAGCAAATTCAAAATAAGATAGCCATGATATATGTTTTCATGCCCATCAGAGTAGGCAATAATTTAATTTTGGCTATGTCTGTAAGGGTTAGGGTGTGGCATCATAGAAAGTCTACATCCTACCAGTGAGAATATAAATTGGCACAAATCTCCAAAAACCACCTTGAAGATGAATCTAGCAATGTCTAGGGGAGTTGACAATATGCCTATCCATGATATGGTAATTACAATATTACATATTTGTAATATTGCTTGTAATAACAAAACTTGGCTACAACATCCATCAGCAGGAAAAAAAAATGGATAAAAGTTTGTACTGCTGGATGCTGTGGTGTATGTCTGTAATCCCACTGGCTCAGAAAGCTGAGACAGGAGGATCACGAGTTCAAAGCCAGCCTCGGCAAAAGTGAGGTGCTAAGCAACTTGGTGAGACTCTGTCTCTAAATAAAATACAAAATATGGCCGGGATGTGGTTCAGTGGTAGAGTGCTCATGAATTCAATCCCCAGTATCCCCCCACCCCCCCAAAATGTTTGTACTATATTCTGTACTATTGTTACATTAACTGCATTTAAGTTCATATAACAATGTGGATAGCCTCACAAATCATAATATTGAGAAGGAAAAGGCAAGTTGTAAAGAATTATTTTTAGCATAATTTCAATTTTAAAGTTTAAAAACATAAAATAAACCTTTATTTCATTTATGGATTCAAACATATACAGTAAAACTATAAAAGAATTTAAGGAAATGATAAATTCAGGAAGATTGTTATCTCTGGGAAGGGAAGGAGAGAACTTGAAATTGAAAGGTATCACAAAGGGTTTGGGCAGTTTTGAAACTGTTTTTCTCAGGAAAGCATAAACATCTGAGGCAGGTATATTAATATATTAGTAGTTGGTAAAGCTCATAATAGATAGAATAGCATTTTCTTGAAGTATGTCATAATAAATAATGAAATGAATATTAATAATATCTTTATTTATAATATGTATTTTATAAATACAAAATGAAGTCCATATTTATAATTTTAATGTGCTCTACTACCACAAATGACTAAAACATTTATAACATAAAATCTCCAAGCAAATAAAAAAGAAATAAAATACTGGTTATATCTGCATGATATAACCAGTATATATGTATATAATTTTTGCTTTCTTTTATTTTTCTGTAGTTTAAAATTTTTCATTAAAAGAATATAAATTTTGAATTCAAAAACATGACAAAATGTAGGTTTGGTTCATATTGTGGAGGGTCTGGAATGTCATGTTACGTTTCTGGCTTTATAATATGGGCTACATATTCCAAATACTATATTGTGCAAGACTAGTAACCATTGAGATGTTAATTTGTGTTCCTAGTTAAAAGGGTCCCAGGTTTCAAAATCATGTCTTCAGTTCTTTCTGTCTGAATCCCAATGCACATTAATATTTGTACTTAAGGCTCTGAAAAGTTCCAGTCTCTCACACACACACACACACACACACACACACACACACACAAAACCCACAACACAACAAAAACTTACTTGGTGCTTCTTCAACCCCGCATTTCTCAAATACATATGTTATAGACCTTTTATCAAAAAATATTTATTATAATTCAGGGAATATTAATTTTCAGGGGACACAGGGTTTGAAACCCAGTCTTCATTACAAAGATCCCCAAAACTTCATATAAAAAGTAACATGGTTAAAGGAGAGATTTTGGAGCTTGAGAGTGGCAGTGGTGGGTTAGAGAGATCAGAGGTGAGGAAGAGGGAGTAAGTACTGGACAACAATCTTATCTGTGACCCTGTCTCTGTCTACAAAATGAAGAGAGCACGGCTATATGGACAGCTATATGCTAGGGAGTGGACTTTTGCATATATGGGGTCCATCAGTGAGGGTTATATTTCTGAAAGATTCCAGCGACACCATGAAAGGATGGGTTTCACCTGGCACCAACTTGAAGACAGTTGTGTCATGCCCGATCCAACTTGCATCTTGTTTGCTCTTCAGGTGTGACAAGTGAGAATAGAAAGTGCCTGGGAATCAAATAAGGATTGCAATCACTTAGCCCACATCACTGTGCCTGGGAGAGATAACCAGATGGGTAAGAAGCTCATCACTCACATTTCTCACAGCTTTCCATTAATCCATATTTAGTTTTCAGAACCATGACAAATTTCGGAGAATTCCAGCCCAAGAGGGGAAACAAGAATGATCTGGGATAGTTTTAAATAATGTGGTTTAAAACTACAGGATCAAACAACCGGTCACATTTCCAGCTCTTTAACATTTTTGTTACAAAATGGTTTGGTGCCTGCTGTACTCTACATTTAATACTCATGAAAACCATATCATATAGATTTTTTTCAGTTGTCAACTCCACATATTAACGGTGTCAATATGATATATAGGCAACTCTTCCTACTCAGAGGCACATAGTTTCTTGCTTGTTCTAAAAAGTGACAATAAAATATGTTTTGAGTTTCTATTTACTGGACAGAAAACTTTTAAAAACACAAGGCTGTGACCAGTTATATTGCAGAAAAAGATGGAAAATCAATCAATGACTAGGAGACAGAGAAGAACCTGGTCTGTGGCCAAATTGTGAAAGCAAATGGTATTTGTTTCTCATAGATGCCCTGCCCCTTCCCCTTATTCTGTAAGTTCTCATTTTTGGGATCTCATGGTCTCCACTCTGGCTCTCAGGGAAGGGAATCTGAAACTCATTCCCATCATGGTGTAGTGATCTATACAAATTCCTGTTTTAAACATCAAAGGGAAAACTATACTAAGAACACTGCAGTGGTGGGTGGGGAAGCATTTCAGAGGGTGGTGACTATCTGAGGGCTCACATATGCTAACAGAAAGGTACCAGACATGTTCTACCTACAGAGATACATGTGTGCTTGAAAAGGCTAGAATCATGCTTAGCCTGTAAAGAGCATTTAGCGTGTAGTACTTAAAAAAGAGAGAGAAAGGAGGCTTGTGACAAGATATTCTAGATTTATAATGCATCTATTTAATATGATCTTAATACGTTTAAAACAGTAACTTGAAACCATTTTTTATAGTGCTAGAGATCTGAATTTGGGGAGATGGAGTATCACATAATTATTAATATTCAATTTTATACATGTTGCCCCTTTACCTGAAAAGTTAGCCATGCCAAGAAATTCTCCTAGGTACCAGTAGCCATGTTACCTAAGTTAGATCATTCAATGCTCTCCATTCAACACCTAGCCCCAAATTAGTAATTACCAGTAACAACAATGAGAATGATAGCTATCATTCATGAGATATTGTCTTAAAAACTGTGATGGTTAATTTTATATATAAACTTGACTAGGATATTGGACACATATAGCAGCAGAACATTATTTTTGGGTGTGTTTGGGCACTTTTGGAAGAGTAGCATTTGAATCAGTATACTGTATACAGAATGTTACCATCCCAAGGCCAGTGGGCATCATCTAATCTGCTGGGGGCTTGAATAGAAGAAAAAGAAAGGAGGAAGCCTTAATTTGTTTCCTTTGTTCAAGCTGAAGCATCTACCTTCCCTACCCTTGGATCTCAGTGTTTGTAGTTCTTTGGCCTTCAGATTTGGACCAGGACTAATAGTGTTGGTCTATCTGTTCTCAAGATTTCAGACTTCATTTTGGATATAAAATGCAAAATGCATGAACAACATCTATTTATATCTGTATTCATTCCGTCTCTTCACCTCAGTGTTAAGGCAAGATGGTCACACCCCGCCCCCCAAAAAAAGCCATGAGAGCCAAGAAACAAGTGTAGTATTGACCTTTTTATAGAAAGAATCAAAGGGAAGGCAATGTGTGTGGATTCTGAGGGTCCTGAGTATCACAGCACCCCCATATCTCTAGTGGGTCCCCAGTGGAAAATGGTATTGAACCAAGTGGAAGTTTTAAAGGTCTGATTAATGACTGAGAGCAAAGGGACTGTATTTGATAAGATCTGATGGTGCTGCAACAGTCTGGGCCCTATAAACTGCTGATGATAACAAACCAACATTCCCTTTCAGTAGAACTACTGATAATAGATTCCAAATTAAGTAGAAGAGGAACAAGTTTGTGCGTGTGTGTGGCGGGGGTGGTCCAGATGAACATAGGGTTAGTAAGTACAGGAGAGAGATCTCACACAGTACAATTTTAAAGTTACATTGAGGAAAAAGAAAAGATAAAACAGTAGAGAGAGTCCTAGAATCATGAATCTAGAAAAGTTATTTTGACCTCTTCTTACTTCTAAAAGTACCCCCAAACTCATGAAATTACAGATAAGCCAAGGAAAAAGCATGCAGTCAAGTGAAGAGAGCACAATGAATTCCCTATGACCTGGGAGACACATGGAGAGACATTCCTACAAAACAATGTAAAGAGAAATCCAGTGTTCCAAGATGAGCAAAAAGAAAACAAGACAATGCAAGAAGCTATGACAATAAATCACAAATAGAAAACCTTAAAATTTTGGTGGTTAAGGAAGATTTATAAAGACAGCAAACATAAATTAAGAAAAAAACAAGAAATAAAATAAATCATTTCCCTAAAGAAGTTGAGTCAAGAAGAAGACAAAAGCAAAGAAACAGAAAGGAAAATGCAATGACAGAAATAGAACATGGAAAGGAAAAATATTTTAAAATTCAAACTGATATGAGTGGTGTTTTTTTTTTTTTTGGTACTGGGGATTGAACTCAGGGGCACTCGACCACTGATCCTCATCCCCAGCCCTATTTTGTGTTTTATGTAGAGACAGGGTCTCAGTGCCTCACTATTACTGAGGCTGGTTTTGAACTTGCGATTCTCCTGTCTCAGCATCCCAAAGTGCTAGGATTATAGACATGCGTTACCATGCCTGGCTATCAGTAGTATTTTTTAAAAAGCATCTAAGAGCAAAAGATGGTTTGAAGATTCAACATATATACAAAACAGGGATATCTAATCCAGGGTCCATGGACCTCAGAGTTTGTGGATAAAACTCAAGTGGTCCAATGAACATGGTTGGTACATTAGTACATTTTCTGTTCCTATAACCAAATACCAGATTCTGGGTAATTTGTAAAGAAAAGAGATTGATTTAGTTTACAGTTTTGAAGGCTGGAAACTCAAGATTGGGTTGCCCATCTGTTTAGCCTCTTGAAGGACCTCTTTGCTGAGTATGGCATTATGGAGAAGCAGAAAGGGAACCAGCTGCATGTAGGAAGTACAAAGCATGCCTGGGTGTCTTCAGTTTCTAACAACCCACTCTAATGAAATCTCACTCACTCTGAGGTACTCTTCCAAGGATGGTGCCTCCAGTGACTTAATTACCTTCCCAAAGACAATACCTCATAAATGTTCCACCACCTCATCGCTGCCACCGTAGGGACCAAGATTCCTGCCCATGAATCTTTGCAGGGATGGGCCACATCCCAACTGTGGCAGTCAGGAAAAGTATTATGTCTTTTTTTTGTTTTTCACTAGCTGAGATATAAAATTGTCAATAAAAAATTATCAATATATTCCCCAGACCACAGTAATATTAACAGTATCTTTGACTTTATCCCCCAAAATCATAAATGTCACAATATAAAATTACAGTTTAAAACAATATAGCCAGCAGAGGTTGGTGGTACATACTTGTAAACCCAGTGACTCTGGAGGTTGAGGCAGGAGGATTGCAAATTCAAGACCAGACTCAGCAACTTAGCAAGACCCTCCCTCCACAATTTTGCAAGACTCTGTCTCAAAATAAAAAATGAAAAGGACTGGGAAGTAGTCCAGTGGTAAAGTATACCTGGATTCAATGCTAAGCACCAAAAAGCAAAACAAAACTAAACTACAACTAAAACCCTAATATATACAAATATCATTATGTTCATCACTTTTTCAAACATATAGTTAACTATAGCTAGATTTTATTTTTAATGCCTGCATCATATTAATATATTAGTAAAGAGGTGAATATATTATTACATCATAATTTTTAGTTTTTTTATAACTGTATGCCAATATAATTAGTTTCCTTTGAAATTCTATGTATTCCATGTTATGCATGGAAAGGGTACATCCATGTCCTGAGAAAGGGTACATTGGTTTCACCAGATTACTAAAAGTTTCCATGATACAACAAATTTCAGAATTCTTGTATACTCTAGGAATCCCAAGGGAGAGGTTATAATTTGAAAATGCTCCTGAAATAGAAGATAATTTGAATTGCCTATTGAATGGACTGGAAAATTAACCCATAATACCCAATACTATCCTTTAAAGAAAAACATCCTTTGGATTTTCCAGCAAAAAGACCAATGGAAATAAAATTAGATTGCCATCGGAATTCTTAACAGGAGTACCCTTAGGACCAAAGAAATTACAGTGACATTTTAAGATGTTCATGAAAGAAAAATGTGAGACAAACATCTCATGTTCAACCAAACTGACCTTTAAGTACCAAAAAAAAAAAAAGCCCTTCTGGTCAACTAATGCAAACATGCAGAAACACAGAGAATATTGTTCTCAGTGCCCTTCCTAAGGAATCTATGAAACCACAATGAAATAACGTAATGTAAGAGTATGCATTTCAAACTTTTAAGGCCTTGACATTGCCATAACATCCAAGTGCATGAACCATTTCTCTAGTAACTTATTTTCATTATAATTAAAAAGTATTGGTCCATTAAAGACTGATTTTTAAAAAAATCCTTGTACTAAACATTAGTTTCTAACAACCAAATTTACCATAGACATGGGTAAAAAATATTAAATATCAATTTCCCTCTATGATTAGGATTAAGAAGTCACCGTAAGGGAGATAGTCTAGTATGGAATGTGTACCTGATCCAATAATGTCAATAAAATGTCTATGGACATCATAGCCCTATCTTCATGTATGACTGCATATATGATGTGATTCTACATCATGTACAACCATAGAAATGAAAAGTTGTGCTCCATCTGTGTATAATGAATCAAAATTCATTCTGCTACCATGTGTACCTATGTAGAATAAAGAAAATAGAGTAATGCAGACTAGGAGGGTTATGTGAAACATGGTGGCCACCCTCAGAAGGTATAATGTTACTCTTGAGGAGATCCTGGTTGGTTCTCCAAAGAACAGGTTGTTATATAAGGAGGCCACCTTCTTGGCTCATTCTGCATAAAGCTAGTACCTTTTCTGTTTCTCTACCATGTTATGATGCCATCAGCGGTTCCTTGCCAGGATTTGGTGCCAAGCTTTCAGAGTCAAAAAAAACAGCCTTCCTCTATTAAGTTTTCCAGCCTCAGGCATTTTTTTTTTAGAGCAACAGAAACAAATAAGATGGCTGACTTCTAGTTTTTCCCACTAAAAGTGCCTAGAAACAGTGACCATGTTATCAGCAGGAAGCATATCGGACATGTAGATTATAGTCTTGAAATATTATTTCCTTTTCTTTGGATTTGAATGGTTCCAAATCTGAGGCAGGAAATGTTTATGATGAGCTTAAAATGTACCACAGAGCCAAGAAGCTATTATTAAGGTTGTGTCAAAAATACTCAGGAGCTAACTTGAAGTGGCTCCCAGTGGTCAAATATGGAATAATTATCCCAGAGAGGATAATTGCAATGGATTCAAGCACATCAAATATGTTTAATTCCATGAGTGCAGAGGTACATAAACACACACACAAACCTACTCAATTTAGAAGGATGATAGGAATTGAATCCAATTGTTTTGTGAACCAAAAGAAAAAAAAACGGAAGGATGAAGCTGTTCTATCATATCTATATGACCTGTATCTTAGGGTAATCAAATAGTTGATGAAGAGGAATTTTCCTTTACTGGACTATTACAGCTAATGTACAAAAAGAAAGGATTTGTTTTGTGGCAGTAGGATGATCTGAACTTTGGGTGCATTGGTTTTCAGAGAGATTTAGCCATTGGACAATGCGAAAAACACATATGAAGTGTGTTAAAGAGGATGATATTTTAACCAAAGGATTGGATCAACAGCCTCACAATTATAGAGAAATAAAATAGAATGCCAGTTGAGAGGATACCTTTGGAGTCTGGTTATAAGGAAGTCACCAGTGACTTCTGGGGAGTCAACTTCAGGATAGTGGAAAGAGAGTAAATTACATCAGGGATCATGATGTGGAAGTGAAATTGATTGATTTCTTCAAGCAGTTTAGTAGGGACTGCCAAGTGGGTATAGAACAGCAACCAAAGCACAGCAAGATTAAGGATTGGGGAGGTCTGAGAAGAATCAAAGACAGAGTGCCAGGTACAAGTAGGGTGGAAAACACTACCAATATAAAGGAGATGAGATGCAGGGAGGGTCGTTTGTAAGGAGACTGAGATAAGTGGTCCTGAACATGCCTTCCCATGTTAACAGGTAATTCTGTCCCTGCAAACTTTTCTGGCCATTGGCTGGGATAATTGAGGCTCTTCCCACTTCTAAGGTGAGAGAGGTAGAGCGAGGTACACTGGGTTTTCTGGAGTAGCTAGGATGGGTGGGCATAAGTTAAAGGGCTACATATGTGGTCTTTCTTTTGAAGTTATATCAGATCCCATTGCCAAGCTTCCACTGTTTCCCAAAGAACTTTCCCCGTGACTGCTGCCATAAATTATGAGAGGGCTGAATCAGCCTGATCGATGGTTTACATGTATTTGTTTATGTACTATGGTCCTCCTGCAATCTATACCATGGAAGGGATTACTGTCTTTACCTTTAAATGGGTTAGAGTCTGAGGAAAGAAGGTAGCAATTCTAAGAGCTCTTGAAAGACATATTCACATACCAATGGATCCTACTCCTGAGGAAAGAAACATGACTCTTCTTTGATACTATCAGGCTCACAATTATTCCTCTCTAAAAAGATATTAAGGGATATCTAAACACATAATGTGTATTTTATGTTCCTAGGCCTTCTGTTTCAGGCACTGCTACTTTGAATATTCAACTAGTTTAAATCAAGATTAAAATAGGCCTTGGGATGACTAGGAAGCATTGCCCTTAAGTAAAAGGACCTTGCGACAAAAAAATAATAGTCATCTCCCATTTGCATAACGCTTTTAATTTTTTCAAAGCCTTTTTCATATCTATTATTTCACTTGATCTTCATAACAACTATGTGAGGCTGTTCACTTTAAAGAAATGAACTTGAAAGCAGTGAGCATTTAAAACGCTTCCCCCAAAATGTAGTAAAATCACAAAGAAATTCCCAGAGCATCTATATCGTAGCTCTAACTTAAACTGTATTTACTGCAAATTGTATTGACTCAGAAGAGATGGTGGCTCGTAAATACAGTTTCTCTGTCCTGAACCACATTCAAACTGCAGTTGTTATGAATACAAAAGAGCTTTCCGAGTACATAACTGTAGTTTTGCTGCATTAAAGCGAAAGGCTGGCATTTGGACTAGAAAGCAGCCTGTAACTATGTCTGTTCTGCATGGCAAGCATCTCCAACGCCTGCCAGCAATAGGGATGGATTTACATATATTGACTCAATCCAGCATATGAGTAACGATCAATTTTCTTGATCTATTCTATTCTGTCAATCTGTGCTTTTGCTAGCAAATGAGGAGACATTGCTGTCAACCCGAAATAGAGCTTCCTGGGCTTATGTGTGCTTTTAAGATCTCTTTTCTACTTAATTAAAAGATACATACCATGGTTGACAGAGAGCAGCAGGTTAGTCAAAGTAACAAAATTTGCTACATATAGATGGTTTCCTGGAAGAAAAATCATGAAAGACAACTAAATAAATGTAAAGGCAGACTTCCATTTCTGAGGATACTATATTTGGATGTCAATTTTATTAGTAGTAAAATAAATGCAAAGGGACAAATACAATTTGTCTGTCAGGAGTAGCCAGTAAAAGCATCCTTTTCAGGAGCCGCAAATTACTCTTCCAGGTAACAATATGTAACCTGCCAGACAGAATGAAGAGAAATGCTTTTATTTTTGGCTTCTCATATTAACGTATCATGTCATATTAATTCATTTGTTTGGGCTCATGTTATCTCTGTCCCTAAACTGTAGTGGACTTGTAAGAAGGGTCAAATAATTTAAATAATATATACAAAGGAAGCAGGAAACATTGCCACCAGGGATACTAGTAAAAGCTTGACACTTGTTGAGCTCCTTCAGGTCCCCTTTACCTCAAATATTTGGTGATAACTGTGGATCCACTGGGTGCCCAGGCAAAATCTGAATTTATTTTGGAGAGAATTTTACAGTGGGCAAGTAACTAACTGAATGTTTCTGCTAGGGGGCGTAGTGGTGCAATTCTACAGATTTTACTTTTCCGAGGTTTTTCAGTGGATAGATTTTTTTAAAGCTGTCCAAGAAGAGATACAGGGTTACAGTCATCTCTTGGTATTTATTCTTGATGATTGTTTCCAGGACACCAAAGTCAGAATGCTTAAGTCCCTTTTAGAAAACGGTGTAGTATTTGCATATAACCTATGTACATTCTTCCTCATATTATACTTTAAAATCTCTAGATTACTTATAATACCTGATAATATTGAAATGCTTTTTAAATAATCATTTGCTATATTGTCTAGGGCATAGTGACAAAATAATATGTATATGTTCAGTAAAGACACAATTTAAAAATGTATTTTTACTTCAGGTTGGTTGGATAAGTGGATACAGATAGAGTGTAGTACGCGGAGCGACAGCTATATTTATACATTAATTGGTTGTAATTATGTACCTGGCTGTCTGGATTGGGTTTGGTTTCTGTCAGTTTATTCTGATCTTCCCCAATGCTAGTATTGAATACCTCCAGAAATATGTACAACCCACCAAGAATCTGAATTTAGGAATAGCACATATTAGGAAGGAACAATAGCTGAAGTTCTGTATGTTACGGTGACATGAACCAGACCCCAGACTAGAGGCTTGAAGATCTTGGTTCTAGGCCGAATCTTCCCTTGGTGAGTTCTATGATCACGAGAAAATGATTTCTCTGTTTAGATCACAGTGTTCCCATTGTAAAAACAGATGTAGCTATTGATTTCTGATCTTCAAACTAAATGGGGGGAGCCTCCTCAATAAGTGTTATTGAGATAAGGTAGATGGAACTCTGAAGACCCCCATGTCTGTGATAACCCTTGTAGCTCTTTGTGTAGTTGTTTTACACAGTGTGCTTCCAATAAGAATCTGGTTAAACCAAGACTAAAAAGATTTTAAAACCATGGCTCTAGACGATCTTGAATATTTTCTATGTCTCCACAATCTGTGGATCAACTTGAGTGCACTTGAGCTTCTTGTCCACGGAGTTTATGATTAAGAACTATGCCTTCCAAATCCCAGGAATGGATTTAAGCTGAGCCATCTCAATTCTCATTGAGTTCTTCCTCATTTGTCATATCTGACAACAGTCCCCTTTTGGCTAGCTCATTGATACTGTGACGTGGAGCACATGGGATGAATGCAATGAATAGATATGGAATAGCTCTCAGTTCCCCCAAAAGATTCATACTTACAGATTTTAACTAAAGGAATTGATGAGAATACCCAGAAAGTCAATGAGTGTCAGAAAGGGTGAGCATTTGGCCCAGGAGCAGCCTGAGAAAGAGATAAAAATACAATTTTAAGGTGTCTGATCCCTAAGAATCAGGAGGTTGATACATTCTACATTTATTCCCTAAACTGTCTCATTTGGTTTGGAAATAAAAAGAGACATACGGTGCTCTTTGAAAAAGCTGCATCTCCGTTTTGATCTCCGCCTCCACTGCCACCGCCTTGACACATGGTGCTGGATTCTGGTGCTGAGCATTTGCCCTCTGGAGACAGTGGGATGAAAGGGTTTACCTCAACCAACACCACCAGGGACTACACCAGTAGGAACGGAGGTTGTCCTAGGAGGGAGGTGCAAGCCCTTCTGGTTAGATATCTCATCTGATAAAGAATCTATAGTCATTTGTGAACTGCAAACAAAATGTATACTTCCTTAGGACAAGGCTGCCCTTTTCCCTATTGTGTAAGGTTTCTAAGACTCACATTCAAGTCTGGTATTCTCTTTTATTCCGTTTCTACTTCTTTTAGAGTTAAAAAAAATCAAGATCCAGATGGGCACAAAACTTAGTATAAGGACATGCATTTCAGTTGTGGGACCTAATAAATGTGCTTGTCCTCAGGAATGAAAACTCCTTGATGAAGAGGCCACTATTTTTAGATGTGTCCCATCTTACAAATGCAGAAGAGATGGTCCATTAGTCAGTCATGCAACCTGAGGATCTACTATGTGCTTGAAAAGGTGCTGGGTACTCCAGGTACTATCTTTAATAAGACACCCTTCCTACCTTCGTAAGTGGAGGAACACTTTCAACAAAGTTCTTTTGAGTAAAGGTTTACAAGTAGTCCAAAGTACCATGAGCATAGCTTAAAATAGATAAGAGGGGGACCCAACCTTATTTGTGGGATCAAGGAAGGCTTCCTTGAGGGGAGCAATGGTAGAGTTGAGAGCTGAGTGGTATAAAGGAGACAGAAAAGTGAAGTTTTTTCTAAAAGTACCTGATATAAATTATGAGGTTGTTTGCTCAGAATAACACATTCTCAGGCTCCTTCTCTTGGAGTATTTGATTCATCAGTCAAAAGATGAGATCCAAGGATCTTAAGTGTCCCAGATTATTCTTACAATCTAGCAAATCTGGAAAATCCTGAATGAGGTGAAGGACCATTCTGTGCCAAGGATCTATTCATACTAAGGCACCACACAAAGGGTAGACAGGACCTGAGAAAAGCTATTTTGACTAGAGGATAAAGTGTGATGTTGGGTAATGGTCAGAAAGGATTTGCTAAGAATTGTCCTAAGAACTTGGAACCTTCCACAGCCTTGCACAGACTTAGGTGATTACTGGGATGTGGGGAGAACAGGAAGTTGACCACTAGAGGTACCTCCAAACACAGCTTGCTTTCATCTGTTTAAAAGAGATTTTTTCTCTTGACACCAAGCAGAAATGTAGGTAGCTGCATAAGAGGTATAGGTTGTGAAGGAGACAGAGAGACCCCTATGTCTAAAATGCTTCCTATATTTGGTCTCAGCCAACCTGGTTCAACCATGGAACTGGACAAAATAATCTTGAACAAAGCTGAGATTCTGTTCCTAAGGAAGAAAGGGACATCATCCTTGGTCAGAAATGAGCAGTCTTTCCCACATTAACAATACAATGTAGCCTCTGATATCCAGAGGGCTGAACCATAGTAAAACTGAATTAAGTTCTCCCTGTTTGTTTGTTTTTGTTTTAACAGCTGTGGGCCATTTTATGCTCAGGCTCTTACTGCAGTGATTTTCTAAGTGTGGTCCTCAGATCATCTGGAGCGACATCTGGGAACTTTTTGAAAGGCAGATTCCTGGGCTGGCTATGTGGCTGAGTGATCCAGTGCTTGCCTAGTATGCATGAGGCCTAGGTTCAATTCTAAGCACCACAATAAATAAAAAAGAAAAAGAAATACAGATTTCTGGGCCCCAGATCTCCTGAATCTGAATTATGGAAGGAGGAAGTGATAGAAAATGGGTATAATGAGGGATGCCTGCCAGCAATCTGTTTTCACAGATGCTTCAGATGATTCTGATGGCTCTAAAATTTGAGAACCACTGTCTCAAGGGTGTGCATAATATTATAAGCACATAAAGTGAATTTCAGTTAATACTAAGCGCCTTGCTGGTGCTAAGCACATAACAGGTACATTCATTCTTTTGTTTATTTATTATGCATTTATTAAGTAATCGCTATTGTTACCTGGTGGCATACAAGCCATTCCCCCAATAGCAGCCTAATTGCCTGCCCCGGGGTGGGGGGGAGGGGGCTGACGATCAAACGCAGGTCCTCATATATGCTCGGCAAGTACTCAACCACTGAGCTACATCCTCAGCCCCCAGAACAATCTTTTTTAAAAACATAAATCAGATGGTGCTAGTTGCTTGCTTAAAACCTTGCAGTGGCCTATATAACAAGATGAAATACAGACTCTAAGTCACTACGTGACCTGGCCTGCCTGCTTCTCCTGACTCCTCTCACCTTCCTCTTCTTCACCACACTGACCTTCTTTCTATGTTCAATTCTATCTTGTCATATACTTCTACCTCAAATGTCACTTTTTCAGGGAAGACTTCTGACTACCTTATCAAGTATATTTCTACTTGTCCCTATTTATCTATTTGCTTGCATACTGTCTGATTCTTCCCCTGGAGAGCCGACTCCACAAGGCACAGCCCTGCCTCTGGAACCCTGGATGTCTTAACACATATTTGTTGAATGAATTTCCAGACACTGCTGTGGATGTTCCTGACCTGAGATATGAATTGCCAAAGGAAATTAATAACTGGAATTGGTGCTTTGGCAGAGGTACATCATGTTTAACTTTTCATTTGTAAATTATAATTTATTTCATTTGTGGAAATTTAAAGTTACTTATAGGAAGTTTTTCAAAGGATCGTGAAATTCACTTGTTGGGACAAGACCAGTAAGCTTCAGGTTAAGAGTTGGCAGTATGTTCACTTATTGACAGGAGATTGCTAGGAACTTGAAAAATAATATCACAATGCCTTATACCTTGCACTACATCAGATAAACGAGTAACTGACTCTGAAAATTTATCATAGCCTTATAGTTGTTTTTGTCAGAGACTGTTCTGGAAATAGAAAGACGAATTCAGACTCTAGTGCCATCTAGTGGTCATGTTTAGTTCCTCTAGAAACAAAATCCAGTATAGTAACTGATTTTTCACTTGGTTGGAAGGTTGTGTGTATTTGTGTGTACATCTTTTTGGTCTCAGATACTATTTTAGTAACATTTATTAATGGTGATTCAAGCTGGTCTAATTCTAAGAAATCCATGAGGAGCACTAATCATATGGCATGGTATGATAGAAATGTGAATGATTTATAAATAATTGTTAGGTGACCATTCAACAAGCTATATAATTCCTAAGAACCTGAAACTATTGATGCTTACATTTAATGGTGGACATTGATGGACATTCAAAGGAAAAGAGAAAATCCTAAAATTTTGAGCTCTGGTCACCAGTGTTCATCTTGTTTGTTGCATGTGGTAGGCTGATGTTTGTCTTTAGGCATCTCATCCTACCCTTGTTTTCCAGTCTCACAACTGACTTACACTGAGGCCCATTGCAAAAGATAACCCAGTATTCACTTGGAAAAGCAAAATGTTAATTTTTGAAACAAAAAGAATCTTCAAATTTTTTTATAAAGTTATTTTTATCTTTTATAACCATGACATGATTTATAGAGTCTAAAGAAACAGAAAGAGTTTAATGTTCTGGATATATCCATGGTTATCTTCACACAATAGTCTTGTACAATATGGACAGTTATTCCCTAATTTTTGAAAGAGGCCAGGAAGATTTATTGAATCAGTGCTTGTTGTGTACCTAATACCTGCCTGACATCATGCCAGCTGTTTTCTATACATTTCTTTTATTTCATCTTATAAACTTTTTCAGAGAGGTAATATCCATCTGTTCAAATAAAGAAATTGATGAAGAATCACTCCACATTCAGAGACTGGAATTGGAACACTTCTTGATGACTTCATAACTCTGCTTTTTTTACTGTTTCAGAATTTTAGGAAGAATTTTGATTTTTTTAATTTTCAAAAATATTTCTTCCCTCACTCCTATATCCATAAGACAGTTAAATGTTTTGGGGCAGGGACCACATTTAAGGCCTGGCACAAAAGACCTTAATAAGTATGTATTGGATGAGTTGAAGAGGCAGTCTTGGCAGATAACAGTTTTCTAGTCAATCACTTAGTTACTATTTGTATTATTTATTGCTGCATAAAAGAATGCCCACAACTTAGTTTAATAGTTGTTGTCTTTTAGTTTCTGTGAGTCATGAATTCAGGAGCAGTTTTCCTAGAAGCATGAGGCTACAATCAAGATTTTGGACAAGGTTACAGTCGTCCCAATGTTCAGATTGGGTAGAATAGTCTTCCAAGAACTTCTAGCAGGCCCTATAGGATTTGTATCTAAGCTCAGTCATGTGACTATTGGCATACCTCGTAGACCTACCATGTGAATTTTTCCATGGGTTCCTTCACTATATGGAAGTTGGCTTTCCCTAGATTTAAGTGATCCTAGAGAAACTGAGAGAAAATGCTGAAGATGGAAGACACAGTCTTTTTATAACCTAATCTTTGGAAGTGTCAGCTTATCACCTCTGCTGTATTCTTTTCATTAGAAGTGATTCATGAAATCCCCTTTGTCCCTAGGGGAGCTTACAGAAGGGCATGAATATTAAAATGTAGGAACTAGCCGGGCGCGGTGGCGCAAGCCTATAATCCCAGCACTTAGGGAGGCTGAGACAGGAGATTCACGAGTTCAAAGCCAGCCTCAGCAATGGTGAGGCACTAAGCAACTCAGTGAGACCCTGTCCCTACATAAAACACAAAATAGGGCTGGGGATGTGGCTCAGTGGTTGAATGCCCCTGAGTTCAATCTCTAGTACCAAAAAAAGAAAAGATGTAGGAACTATTGGGGGGCCATCTGAGAGGCTGCAAACCACCTCCTTAGTGAACTATTCAATGAGTATTAAGCCTTGAGGTCACTCTATATCATTACAGACCAATGCCTTCCCACACTAAAAGAGACAGGCTCTCATAGGTGTTGTGTTAAACAATTCAGATCCAAATCTTAACTCCTTCATTTATAATTATTACCCTGTTGATGTCATTATTTCTCCTTTATACAGTGAGTACCATTTGCCTCACAAATCTATCATGAGGAATAAATTATATAGCACCTATAAATACTTCAGTATAGGGCCTGACACATGAAAACTGAGCAGTCAACATCAACTAATATGGTCTGAATATATTTGTGACTTTATTTTTAACTTCCCATAGTGCTTTCTTATGTATTACTTCTCATTTTATTTTATTCTTACTATAATCCTTATAAGGGTATAGGATTTGACACAGTTGTACCAATTTTAAATATTTAACATTTGGGACACATAAAAGTGGAATGACCTGCCGGTAAATATTGAAGGCAGAGGACAAGGAATACCTTTACTACCTCATTTCTTTATATTCAGTATTTATTGTCATAAAGCTATAGGAATCACCTAGATAATGAAACCAAAAGTTGTCTTAGAACAGGCAGAGCCATATTTAGTATGTCATAAAAGAACTATGTAGGAACTAACTGAAACACACCACATTCTAAACTGCGCTGTTAGGGTAGCTTAGGAAATCTACATACTAGCTTCAGTTCCTCATTCTAAAGTATGGTTTTTCTGTCAAGTCAATAAAAAATAACCTCACGAGACTCCGATTCTATCCCTTAATTGACAATGGTTTATCAAAAGACCTGGGAGGCATTTTTATGATAAATTCCAAATGATATTTCAGCTAGGCCAACAATGAAACTCTGTACTAGAGACATTGAACCACAAATATGCTCCCATATAATTCCTATTTATTCTCCAAGTCCTCAACCCCTTTTCTTCCTTTCCATCCCAGCAAACCCCAATTTCAAGCCAAACAAAAATGAAGAAAAACATTGCTGACTATGTGTCATAATCACATCTGTCTTTGAAAACAGAGGATTCTATTCCCCAGATACTAGATTAAGCCTTGAATCATTTTAAATTACGAAGCTGATCTATTCAGAAGAAAGGTCATTTTATTATTGTAGCCCAGCATCTCCTCTCCATTCCCTCTTTATAAAATAAATAAACAGCAGCTTCTCTGATCAAGCTGTAGCAAAACTGTGTGCAGAACTTTTTCCCTGTGAATGATTGCAGCTTCCCTCTAAGCCCTCTGTTGTCTGGTGTGACCCGTGTGCACGGGCTACCCAACATTTACTTGTTGGGGTTTCCAGTGTGTTTTGGAGGGCTTAGAAGCAGGAAACTGAGGGAGAGCAGGAAAGGGGTTGCTCTAAGTGAAGAAGTGATAAAAACAATGCTTGATAGATTTATAAGTTAAAACTTTTTAATTTTTTGGATGAATTTATAAGTTGAATTTTAAAAACTTTTTAATTTTAAAAATGAAAATATCTAAGAGATGATAAAGTTCTAAACACCTCTGTGGAGTTTGGGGTACCACTTCAATGTTCAAAGTCAGGCTCTATAAACTTCTGTATGTCTTGTTCACTGGCTGACAAACTTGACCTTCTGGGAAGACTCCAATGGCAGTAAGTCATCACCACTTGTGTCCATGGCCAGCCCTACAGCTGAGTAAGGGAGTCATTCACTACTGTGACCTTCTGGGGGTTGACCTAATAGAACACTGTGTTCTTCAGAGATGATAAAGCCTGAAGAACATGCACACCAAAACACCCATGCCACCATAATATCAATGTCTGCATTGAAATGATGAGTCTCTCTGTGTTAGAGCCTTTTGTATATCTGTGGAGAGAGGTGTCGGGGAGAGACATACATATAACATGACTATTTCTATATTTCTACATAATTGACAATATTCAAGTGATGTTCCAAGGTCAGGCTACATCTGGAGTATCGTAGATAGCTCTGGATCAAACATTTTACAAGGGTCTTGAACAAGTTAAAATATATAGAGAGAAGAAATGGAAACCTAGGGAAAGACCTACAACCAAGCATATAAAATTAGCAGAACAAGAAAGTAGCTCTGAAGTGAAGATACAAGGGGAGAGTCACTTTCAAATACTAGAGCAGTGTCACTTAGCAAGAGGAAAGACTGGCTAGGTGTCACTTCAGGGGCTCTGGCACGGAACACTGGCAGGAGCAACAAACAGGAACATAGGTCCTCAACATATGATAGAGTTTCCAGAAATTTAAGGATGCAGCAAAGTAGTCAGATGGGTCCACTCAACTTTCCCACCAGTGTCCAGGTGAACTAACTGGACCATCTTACCTGGGGCAGCCTAAGAAGAATAATAACAGAATAAACACTTACTCTGAGGCAGGCCCTGTGCAATTAATTGCTTTGCCTATCAGAAAGAGTAGCCCAGAGAGATCTTAATTCCATCTGATGTGAAGCACGAAGTAGAAAACAATTCCTTTTTTTTTTTTTTTTTTGATAGAAAGGGATAAGTGGAATGGCAAAGCATTCAAAAAAGCAAAATAATGCACCTCAGTTCTTTGGTTATTTTAATTTATTTAAAAAGTGCTTTTATTTGTGCATTATAGTTATATATTATAGTTGGATTCATTTTGATATAAACATACATGCATGGAATTTAATTTGCTCCATTTCAGTCCCTTCTCTTTCCCTCCCCTCTTCTCTGTCCTTATTCCCTTTCCTCTATTCTACTGGTCTTTCTTCCATTTATTTGTTGTTTACTAACATTGGTGCTTTATATATATACACAAAACTTGAATTCACTGTGGCATATTTATACACATCCATAGCATGTAATTTGGTCATATTCATTCCCCATTTCTTCCCCTTTCCTGTCCTTCCTCTGTCCCCTTCATTCCACTTCCTTTATACCACTGATCTTCCCTATATTTTTGTGGTATCTGCCACCCTCTTCTTTTCCCTTATTTTGCTTTAGCTTCCACATATGAGAGGAAAAAAAATCAATCCTTGATTTTCTGAGTCTGGTTTATTTCACTAAGCATGATGTTTTCCAGTTCCATCAACTTCCATGATTTCATTTTTCTTTATGGCCGAGTAAAACTCCATTGTATATATGTACCACATTTTCATTATCTCTTGGTCTGTTGCTGGGCACCTGAGCTGGTTCCATAATTTGGCTATTATGAATTGCCACGTTAATGCTAATATAAATATTGATGTCCTTATATCACTGTAGTATGTTGATGTAGTCCTTTTTGATAAAATTGAGGAGTAATATAACTGGGTCATATGGTGGTTCTATTCCTGTTATTTTGTGGAATCTTCATACTGTTTTCCAAAGTGGTTGTACTCATTTGCATACCTACCAACAATCTATGAATATACCTTTTCCCCCTACATCCTCACCATCATTTATTATTTGTATTCTTGCTGATTGCCATTCTAAGTGGAGTGAGATAGAATCTCAGTGTAGTTTTGATTTGCATTTCTCTGATTGCAAGAGATGTTGAACATTTTTTCATGTATTAGTTGGCCGCTTGCATTTCTTCTTCTTTTTTTTTTTTTTTTTTTTAAATATTTTTTTAGTTGTAGATGGACACAATGTCTTTATTTTATTGCTTTGTACGTGGTGCTGAGGATCGAACCCAGGGCCTCACGCATGCAAGGCAAGCGCTCTACCGCTGAGCTACAATCCCAGCCCACTTGCATTTCTTCTTTTGAGAAATGTCTGTTTAGTTCTTTTGCCCATTTATTGATTGGGTTATTTGACTTTTTGGTGTTAAGTGTTTTGAGTTCTTTATATATTCTGGATATTAATCTCCTATCAGAGGAGTAGCTAGAAAAGAGTTTCTCCCTCTTTGAATATTTTAAATGATTACTTCCTTTGAATAAAATGTGGTAAGTATATAAACATGCAATGGAATGTTGTTCAGACATAAAAAGAATGAAGTTCTGATACAAGCTACAGAACACATAAATCTTTAAGGCATTATGCTAAAGCAAACACAAAAGAAAAGATATTGTATGACTTCCTCTTACATGAAATATCTAGAAGACGTAGAGTTCAATACCTATGTATGGGGGAGGCTGGCAGCACCTCGCCAGGGGATCCTGTTTCCTGCCCAGGAGAGTGTAAGCCACTGGAGAAAATAAGTCAGAAATAATTAGTGAACAACAAAAGACAAATAATCAGAATTATAGTTTTAAAGTAGAGCGTCTGATAGGCTCAGCCCACACAGGAGCTGGAGCTGGACAATTGAAAAATGGCTCCCGTGGTTTATTTAAGGGAGTACACCAAAGGCAGGGATAAGGCTTCAAGGGTGAAGTCTTGCTTCAGGATGTCTTGTAGTGTGCATATTGATTGGCATCTTGGCGGGTCACACCCATCTCTGAGAGGCTGTGTGGCCTCTGCAGAACCTCCAGTAGGTCACCCCATCTCCGGTGCTGTGTGGGACAAGGCAGAGCTTGAGTAAGTCTCACAATGTGTTCAGGCATTTTGGCCAGAGAAAATTTCTACTGGAAATTCTCAGACAGCAGACTCTCCTATTCACCAGGCTGTGATGCCGATGTAGTCCATCATAGCCCATGGATGGTTCTTGACACCTATGAAGCACTTAGAACAAATCTGGAGGTATTGTTGAAATTAAGTATTGTATATTATATTTCTTGCCAAGGTGCATATAGAAAGTAATATTATTCTACAGCACACTGGAACAAATTGGAGGGAATCTGATTTTGGAATGTCTATGGGGGACTGGTTGAAAAAATTAGTTTTGTATTATGTAGTTACTATATAAAATTGCAAAGAACAACGTAACTTTAAATTTATATATAATTCTCAAGGAAAATAATTTCAAAAAATGTAATGAGAAACTTGATATTATTTGTTATCATGGATAGAAATCTTTGCACAAATGGACAGTGGTATATGGTCCAGGAGAGATATTTAAGGGCCAGAGTATTACACCAGGCCTCTTCCCCTCAATTTGTACCAGGTAGGGAACAAAATAACAATTATGAACTGTGGAAGTCTTTAGAGGAAATAAGTCAAATCATGCCTAAAGATAATTTTAATCATTGTAATTTTCTGAGCAGAGGCTTTAAAGAGGGTTGAACATTTTTAGCATTATGAAGATTTATAACCTCCCCTATCTGCTGACCCACTTGTAGCTTGATTTCGGCATGTACAGGCATGCCAGAACCTAGTGGCTGGGGAGCTCAACCATAGACCACTGGTTCCACAAAATGAAAAGTCTGTTCCAGAACAAACTTGAGTGAAATTATGCTTCCTAATAGAAGTCCTTATCAAATGTGAATTACTAAAATATTTGTTCCCAAAAGGAGTACCCTAAACTGGACCTCTCAAAGGGGAACTGTTCCAGTCCATTCTAAGCAGACACCACATGCTGCACAAATAGGAGGGATAAGAGGGTGACTCGAGTAGCCACTACTCAGAACAAGATAGGGGAGGACCTTAGCCAAAGACCAATATACTGAGGATGCTGATGGCCAGGGTCTGACTGGGTGAAACTGAAGGTCATCTGTGGCTCTGAAACTTGAATCTGAGCTGGTTTCCTCCACCCAGCTCAAGCACGGGATTACACTGAGCTCATTTACTGTACCCTTTTCACTACATGGTATGAAGAGTGCCAGTAGAAATTTAAAAATATGGAATTAAATCTCCTCTCACCTCTATTTGAATAATTCTATGCTTTTTATTATTGTTTCCCAGCAGTGAACTCAGGCAAGAACTGCATGTTCTAGCCAAACCTAATGATTGTTTTATAAATATTTATAAATCAGATACTATCTTTTCTTTCTCCTCTGTCCCTGCCTATACATTATTTGAAGGTCCATTCTTCCCTACCTAGCAGCTCTTTGACATTTCGCTGGATTGAGAAGGTATTTGGAGTTTGGCATTTTTCTTTGATTTGCTTGCCTGTACTTTGGGAGTCTTTATTAAGAAGCTTCATTCTGAAGTATTTAAAGTTGGCTTCCTGAGGCTACCTCATTGCTCACACGTATTGAAATCAAACTGGAACCTGTTTGTGGAGATTTATGTTCTTTTGCAGAAGAGAGAACCTATTTAGTAAACTCATTTATCAACAGAAGAAATTTCACTTTGGTTGGAATAATTTTCTTTTTCAGTCCTAAAAAAAAAAAAATCAGAAATGAGGAAGAGGTGAAAAAAGGAGAAAATAGCTGAAATGGAAAAATCAAGAACTAAAACCAATAACCACTTCTACATATCAGGTCTTGTTCCTGGAAAGACTGTTGTCCATTTTCTGGCAAAGAATGACACTCTATCTATGGTATTTGGAAGTATGCCCCAGTGGCCACAGCTTTTAGAAAGTGGTGCCAGACTAATTAGATTAAATTAACTGTGCCAGAAATATCGTATTGGATCAATCTGATTTTTTATTCTAAACAGGGAATCACTACGGAAACTAATTGCTAAATAAATGTAGGTCTGGTGTCTGGCATCAGGAAGGTCTCCTGATTTTCATTGATTGTGATGAGACAGTGGTCCAGCAAGGAGGTCACTGAGAGATTGACAAATCCTTCAGAGTGTTTACCCCCTTAACCAGAATTTGCTTCCTATTCCCAGGTGTACCTGAAGCCAAAGTTATTAAGATCTTCCAGGAAGCTAATCCTGAAGGCCAAGGGTGATTTTCTTGCCCCAGGCTCCTTCTCTAGAATTGTTAAGGAATAGGCTCATAATCTTCAAACTGGTAACATGTTCACCATGACTATCAAAACAAGAGCACCAAGAGCCAGAGCAAGAGTATGCCAAGTTTCTACTTTGACTTAGAAAAGGCTTCACTCAAAGTACTCATCTCCTCTCATTTTAAAATGATGCTGGGGAAACACTTAGCTCAGATAAGAAATATCTGGGAGAACTCTTTGGGATGCATGATATTATTCTCAACTCTATGAGAGATAAGGGAACTGGGAATAACAAGAACTAAACAAACTGCCCAAATTCAAGGAGTGGCACAGACTTGGTGAACCTGAGACCATCTGACTCCACAGTTGGTACTCCAAATCCCTACAGGAAGTACCTCACATAATAAGGAATTTTACTTTGGGAGAAAAAAGCCCTTTACCAGCTTCCATTTTCACATCTGATAAAGGTGAACACTTAGAGGTTTTTCCTGAATTTTTTGGTGGTCCTGTAAAGTACGTCAAGATGGGATTCTGTGCTCTTCAGAAATCTCCAGGAAGGACCCAGGCAAGAATAAGTCCTTAGGGTATTTTTTGGAGAAAGAGATGAGCTTATCTACTGGGGTTATTTGAGCAGTCTCCATGAACTGAATCCTGGATTTTGAAGCAGCGTGAGGAGCTGCCCCACATGCTAATCCAGAGTGGAGAATCACATCTGGAGATAAGCCAGTTCTCTACCTGCTACAAATTGAGAGGAAGAGGCCTGGTGTAACATACAACAGACCATATTGAAGGCAGCTGCCAGCAAGCTCTCAACACACAAACTACAAACCCAGCAAAGTCCCCAAATGCAGCACACCCTAGCCCCTGTGGGAAGGCATAGGAAACAGGACCTGGGAATTAGTTTATCAATTTTGAAAGTCTGGGTACATTAAAATGGTGAAGGGCTTCACCAAATTAGGTCAACCCAACCACTTCCATCTGGGCTAAGTGGCATGATTATAAACAGCGGGGGTTTTCACACTTTCACATTTTTAAATAGTGGAATTCTTTTCAAAAAACAATTTCCAGTAGATTTTCCATTCTATTAAAGGGTTAAAGTTGGAATTTCTCAGATTGTAGGAAACAGATTACCACCTTATCACCTGCTCTATTTAGAGCGTCTCTGAGGTAGGTTTAGGAACCCCCTGGGGTTTGACAAACTATCCTCTGCTATATTTTGGAGGGACTCTATGTTTACCAATAACTTTAAGTAAATATTGAAGACAAATTTTACAGCAACTTTCAGTTTAATCAAAGTAATATATTGCCCTAATGATTACATGATTTAAATTGGCGAGTTACAAGTTATGAAGTTTGGTTTACATTATTTCAAATGTCACAGAATTTAAAAATAAAGCTGTGGATAATAGAACATTTCAAACATATGAAGAATAGATAGGCTGTGTAATGAAACTCTATGGATTAATCGAGTTTCAATGATTATCAACATTTTTCCAGTCTTTTAATCTACCTCAACCTCTATTTATTTCTAAAGTATTTTAAAGAAAACCTCAGACATATTTCACTCGGAAATATATCAGCATTCATTTCTAAACAACAGGAACTTTTTAAAAAAAATTACATACTATAATGATACCTAACAAAATCAATAGTATCTGTTTAATACACTTGTAGCATTTAATTTTGGAATTTTAACCCAACTTGTGTTCCTCCAATTGTATCTTTAATAAGACTAGTTTGATGGATATTAGTAGTTTTAGACTAAAGAGTTTTATGGTCAAATTATTTTGGGGGAACTCCTGGTTTAAATAAAGTTAAATAATCCACCTTTAAGACTTCTTAAAATTTTAATATCCCCATTTTCTTGTTATTTTCAAAGAGAGAAATATTATATGTAAAAGTTTTGAACTTTGTTTAACTACTGACACATTTTTTTTAATGGTGTATGAAACAGGACTAGTGTTCCACAAAATATATTGGAATAGAAAGCTGTGATTGCAGTCCCTAGACTGTAAGTTCCTCAAGGGGCTTTGGTGTTTGTATCCTACAGAGTCTAGGACCAGCACTGCTGTCTCCTCTTATTGTTGGGTAGATACTGATTATGTTGATACCAGACAATGAGGATGTTGCTGGGGAAAGGAGTTTCCAATCTTATAACCAATCTGAGCCCCCAAATTACTAATCACCTGCCATCTATCTGTGTTCTTTACTTACAGATGTTACTTGCTTGTGGAAGTTAAAGACATATACAATGACCACACACTCCCATCTGCTGATCCTTGAGTTATCACAAACTCCTAATCCCTGAGGGGGATGTTATGGCTGGAATGTGAGCTGTTCCTCCAAAGCTCCAGTGTGAGACAACGCAAAACAGTTTAGAGGAGAAATGGTCAGGTTATAAGAGCCTTAATGTAATTAGTGAATCAATCCCCTGATGGGATTAACTGAGTGGTAACTGAAGGTGAGTAGGGTGTGATTAGAGGAGGTGGGTTCCTGGGGTACTCCTTTGGGGTATTTATTTGTATCTGGCAAGTGGAGTGTCTGTTTTCTGATCATCATGTGAGCTGCTTCACTTTGCCATACTCTTCTTCCCTGATGTTCTGCCTCACTTCCAGCTCTGGGGAATGGAGGTAGTTATCTATCCACTGGGACCTCTGAAACCATGAGTCCCCGAATAAACTTTTCCTCCTCTAAAATTGTTCTTGTCAGGTCTTTTAGTCACAGCGGCAAAAAAGCTGACTAAATCTGGGGCTACAGAGCAGCTAGATCTGGTCCATTCCCAGGCTGTGTTGATATTATAGACAAACCTAGGGCTCATTATAATCTCATTGTAATGAGAAAAAACACACAAGTACCATGATAAATTGGACCATCGTCTTTTCCAAATTGGAAAAGAGAAGGGATAGCACCCTGATCGCTGCCGATTTCCTCTCTATCCTGTGGGAAGCTCTGATGACAGCGTGCATGCCACACCCCTTCATAAGCTAGTCATTGTAAAAACCCTGACCCCAGACCTGCTCAGGAAGAAGGTTCCTTTCAAGCGTGAACTACCCTTCTCCATTCATTGGCCATTGAATAAAATTTCCTGCCTGTTCCTATGACTGGTAATTTGAGAATAGTATAATAGTAATAGGAAAAGAACTTGCAGATTCAGTAACATAACTAGGGAGAAAAGAAAAATGCTGTTCTAACCACTCAAGAACCACATGACATAGTGTCATGTCACATGTAATGGCTGAAGTGGAACAGCATTCCAAAGGGCAGATCCACATGGCCCTGTAGTGCTCTTCTTTCCAAAAGGCATATGAGGAAAATGAAGATTGAGCAGGTCCTGGAAAAATGGGTAGGAGAGAGGAAGACACCCAGAATCTGACTGAATAACATGAATTAGAACACAGTGTGTGTTCAGGGAACAGTGATGAATCAGCCAGGCAAGGGTCTGGTGGGAAATGAGGTCTAATAAGAGGCGGTGGCATGGTGCTAAACTACTGGAAAGCAGGAATTATGTTTGTTTTGTTATGTTTTAAATTTTTGCAGTGCTGAGGATTGAACCCAGGTCCTTGCACATGCTAGGCAAGGACTATACAGCTGTACCACTGAGCCATATCACCAGACCTGGGATTATATGTTTTATGAAATCTTTCAAATAAATACCTTAAATGAAGCAGACTCAAATAAACAAATATTTATATACTGAAATTGAATGGAGCCAGCCATGAATTCATGCCTCTCAGAATAAATTTATTGAACAAGGAAACTAATCCATCAACTATTACAGAAAGCCCTAAAGAGAATAGGCCACAGAAAGTGAGGCAGGGGGAAAAAAAGAATAAAAATGCAGATGTTTGGGTGTAAAAGTTAGCAAAATGTAGGTCTCTGTAGTGAGAATGAAGGCTGGAAAAGCTGGAGTTGGGGCTGAGTTAGTAAAACAAGGACCTAAGGCATTGGGGCTCTAGGGCTGCAAGGAGAGAAGAAAAAAATGAGATGATCAAAGAGCAATAAAAATGCCTATCATGCATGAGGCCCAAATTCAACCCCAGAACACACCCCCCCACACACACACAAAAGGAATAAAAAGTCTCCACTTGAGTAGAAAACAAAGTCCTATTTTAAAGGGAGTTTTGGGTTTTAATGATTGGCACTGGTGTTAAAAAATGTGTGTCATCTGGATTCTTGCTATTCAAGGATGACTCATGAGCTGGTAGAAATCCTTGAGCTCTTTGTTTCTGGTCAACAATGAGGTAAGTATTAGAACTGAGAAAGCCATGGCCAGACATCCAAGCAAGTAGGTATTGCTAACCATTAATTTTTATTATATTTTACAAAATATTAGTTTAAAGGATGTTTAAAAAACAGTAGTGTTTCATTCTAGATCCTTTGAGAAGCAGAATCTCTAAGAGTCTTGAAAATTCCCTTAGGAAGATGTCTTCTCAGCCAGTTTTTGATAATGCAT
Source organism: Geosciurus inauris (assembly GCA_004024805.1). Taxonomy (NCBI): domain Eukaryota; kingdom Metazoa; phylum Chordata; class Mammalia; order Rodentia; family Sciuridae; genus Geosciurus; species Geosciurus inauris. The sequence goes on from PVHX01005752.1 coordinate 92,742, forward strand.
TAAAACAAGTGACCTTTCTTTGTTGGCAAATGAGGTGGCTTTAATTTATAGGCCATCTTACCAGAAGGTTATGCAGCTAGTCTACGTCCTCAACCTCCTGAACACTCCCCGTCCAGTCTAATCTCCGAAGCTAAAGCAGGGTCATGCCTGACGAACACTTGGAAGGGAGAAGGTTATGCATCTAATCCTTGGAATTCATACGTGGCATAGGGAGTTGCTGTCACTGGAGAGAGATACACAACCGGGCAGAACTGTGTCTGCCCATTCCTTCCCATTGAGAATAGCAGAATGAATTATCAACGATGATATGATGGACACATTATTCTTTCACTCTATCCTTTCTTTCCTTTTCCCTTCCTCCTTCTTTTTATGGATTATATACATTTGGTATTTTGCGACTATACAACCTGACTCCATCATATAGGATCCCTGTTCACACATAAAATTTTACTCACTTCAAATATTTTCTCTTTTTACATGTTCATCTTAACTGACAACAGAAATAGGCAGTGGCTGTATTATTATCCCTTTTTACAGATTAAGATATTGATATGCAAAAAGAGTTGGAGACCTTACCCTGTTCACATGGCTGGTACTCACATCTTCTGATTGCCTGGCACATGGTCTTGACTTTGGGTGATGATGGGGGAGGTGGCTAGGCACTCAGAGAGGTTCCAAAGTGTTTTTAAAATGTACATGAAGCCATGAAGCTGTGTGTGAAAAGAGCTAGCGTGGAATCTGCTAGAAGGTAAGTGCTCAATAAATGTTAGTTTCCTTTCCTTAAGAAATGCCAGAAGGTAGCCTGGGTTGAGGGAAAAAGGTTGTGCCTTTGAGCAATATTTGACCCATGCTCTTTCTAACCACAGAATTTCAAGACTGGCATTGCACAAATTATTTAAATCAACCTTTCCCAAATTGTTTCTAACTCATGTTAATTAGGTCCGAATCTCTGCTTGACCCCTTCAACTCTTTAAACTCTATGAGCCCCAGAGATTTTTCATCTAATAAAAAAGGCTGATACAATTTACTTTGCAAAGAGGATGTGAGCTTTAAAGATAATAGACCTAGCACAGAATAGACACTTGATAGTTGGTGCCCTTTGTTGTCTACATAATTTTGCTTTGACTTTAGCTTACAGCAGTCAAATCAATGTATACAGAGTACCCCTTATGTGGAATAGATCTGCTATCCTGACTACTTGTTCTTTACTTCAAAAGTCAGCCAATTAAGTCCAAGTACCAACAACATGCAGTCATGTGTGCAAATACAAAGTGTCTATATGCATTTGCTTAAAAAAATATGAATCCTTTCGAATTTCCCTTATACAGCACAACATTCAAGGCCTGTAGGGATGATTTATTAGAGTCTGGCAGCCCTGTTCTGTCGAAGCCAAGCATGCTGGAGGAAGATTAAGAGGGAAGACAGAACCATTTGACAGTATAATTACACACACAACTTTTAATGTTATTGTGTATGTATCAAAGATACTATATCAAAATTTAAAGGAATAAATATTTTAAATTTAGAAAATGAGAACACTTTCTGTTGGTGAAAAAGAAAAAAACAGGAATTTAATAATATGTCATTCAAATTTGCTTTAAGTAATTATATTATTTCAGATCTACAAGATAAACAGGCCACACCACAGAACAGGGCATGGGCTATAATTTAATAAACACATGTCCCACAAGAGTGATGAGGAATCCGGCACAAGGCTGCAATTGGATGCATACATGAACCGGGGGTGTAACTTCATTTGTAAAATGAATCACAATGTAAACTTGGACTTGGTTGACTTACTGAAATCATACTTTCACACGAAATGTTTTTCCTATAGGGGCACTTTTCCCAGCTTACTTTTAGATGAGTTCTTGTGAAAAAAGCATTTCAGTGTTCACTAAGGGCCATTTAAGGACACTTTTTAGGATCTTTCCATATTCAACTCTCTTTGATCTATTTCTAAAATTTCTCCCACCCTACTAATGCCCTTCTCCCATGCCCTTCAAATTTACTACAGAAAACAGATATCCTGGAAGTTTTCAAAAATTATATCCAGTGGGTTCTGTGATCACTTTTAAAACCCCAAGCAAGAGGTTGCTGGGTGTTTTGAAAACATATAGAAGCAAGCTAATAGGAAAGTAGGGTTCTAACTCTGGTCCTGCTTTTAATGTCTGAGGGCCTTGGGCCTGTCTTTTCATTAGTCTGGCCTCAGTTTGGCTATCTGTGCAGAGTAGGATGAGCCAGGGAAGCTTAAACTAAGAAACTCAACTATAAAATTCAGTAATGCAGATTTTCTGTATTGATTCCGTCAATGACAACTGTAGTTCCAGTTCTTTCTCCAGTGCCACAATTTGTTTGTGTGTGTGATCATTGGGAAATCCATTAATCTTTTGCAATATCAGTTTCCAAATCTGTAACAAAACAAATAATATTATTTTTTCCTTTAAATGCTATAGTGATTAGATACAAGTATCTAAAGAATGGATTCCACACCGTGTCTCCCACAGAGTAGGTATTTAACAGATGTTATCTATTATTTAAGATAGAGTTTTGATTAATTTTTTTAAGAAGACAATAAATGTTGGGAGTTAGTCATTGGGAATTATTTCCTGTGCTCACATACTTTCCCTATGCAGATCTTACCCAGCCTTTTATTCTTAAGGGAAGCCAACCAAGAAGAGTCTATCCCAGCAGATGGCCACCATGTAATATTGCCACTTCACCTTTGGGGCCACAGTTCACAGCTGTCTCATGCTGGAAATCATCTAGCTTCCTTTTTGCTTTGTATTTTTCAATCCCAGATTCAAATGATGAGTGTCTTAAGACTGAGGTCAAGCTAAAATAAACCAATGTGGTGTCCTAGCATAATGATTTTCAAGTACAGGCTCCGGGTGCAATTGTTGTCTCTGCTGCCATATGCTTGTGTGTTTCCTATGACAATTTACTTCTCTTCTCCTCCTCAATCTCTCCATTTATAAAATGCAAATTACAAGAGCACCTGTATCACAGGGTTGATGTGTAAAATAAATGAGTCATTACTTAGCACAGTGCTAGCGCACAGTAAGCACTATGTATTTCTAAGCTACTCTTTCTAATTATTAGATTTTTATTAGATGTTCTAGAAACAGAGGAGTCCCATAAGAATGAGGTCCAGTTGAATGAACCACTTATTCAAGATTGTACAGGTGATAGGTGAGGGAGAAGAGATGTAGGTTAAAGAAGAATGATATTTAGATATGTACTAAGTGTGGAAAGGACATGACACAAGTTCTACATGTGAAACAGAAGGAAGAAGTATTGAGAGAGCAAAATATTTAATTAGTTTTTTCCAAAGTGCCTAGCATACGCCCACCATGGTCATGAATTACCTTTCTTTTTAAAAATTTTTTATATGTTCTTTTTAGTTATAGTTGACAGTAGAATGTATTTTGCATATCATACGTACATGGAGTGTAACTTCCCATTTTTGTGATTGTACAGGGTGTGGAATTACACTGATCATGTAATGAATCACCTTTCTTAATCCTCACAGCAGCCCGGCATGAACTATCCCCAGTCTTGTTCCTGTTGTGTAACGTATGGCCCAGGGATATTAAGTAACTTCCCAAATTTATAAAGCTAGTAAATGGTGGAGCTAGCACTCGAACCTGCATTTTCTTTTATTTTTAAAAATTTGTTCTTTTTAGTTATACATGACAGTAGAGTGTATTTTGACATATTATACATACATGGAGTATAACTTCCTGTTCTTGTGGTTGCACATGATATGAAGATACACTGGTTGTGTATTCATATATGAACTTAGTAAAGTTATGTCTGATTCATTCTACTGTCTTTCCTATTCCTATTGCCCCTCCTTTCCCTTCATTCCCCTTTGTCTAATCCAATGAACTTCTATTCTCCATACCCTACCCCCTTGTTTTGTGTCAGCATCTACATATCAGAGAGAACATCTGGCCTTTGGTTTGTAGGGATTGGCTTATTTCACTTAGCATGATAGTCTCCAGTTCCATCCATATAATGGCAAATGCCATAATTTCATTCTTTTTTTTTTAACAGCTGAGTAATATTCCACTGTGTATATATACTACGTTTTCTTTATCTATTCATCTGTTGAAGGGCACCTAGGTTGATTCCATAGCTTAGCTTTTATTGTGAATTGAGCTGCTATAAACATTGATGGGACTATGTCTCTATAGTATGCTGATTTTAAGTTCTTTGGGTATATGCTGAGGAGTAGGATAACTGGGATAAATGGTGGTTCCTTGAACCTGCATTTGATTGAGGTCAGAATTCATGTTAGTACAGAAAGGCATGTCACTTTGCAATTGTGGGACTGGAATCTGAAAAATTGAAGAGGTGCATCTGGGATATGTCTTCTTTTTATTTTCCTTTTGGTCAAAAGTTCACATATGCTATTTCACTACCTTATGTGCTGATCTTATACCTCAAGAGGTTGCGCCACACATGCACACACACACACAAATTTCTTAAGGGTGTTAGAAGCTTGATTATGGTTTTACTTTGCTTGAGTATAATATGAAGTCTTTCTTTTCCAGGTAGAGAAAAGGTAGAGGACATTAGCTGCTAGAAACTGAACAATTTTACATGTTTTCTTTAACATTTATAGTTTTTTTGCAGTGAATATTAATTCAAGACTTTCAATTTTGCAAAGAGACATTCCAGAATTACTCACAGAAACTCTAGAAATAGTAAAAGAGTGCAAGATTAGTCATTTGTCTCCAAAGGACTTTCTTAGTTGTCTTCTTTTTAAAGCTAAAACCTTAACAAACCCAACTATTGTTAAAATGTTGGAAAGATTTTCCTTTTTTGCTGGAGTGATTATTCTTGACAGAAAATGAGTCTTTTAAGAGCAAGGCTATAAAAATGGTGAAAAGGAGGTGAAAAAAGTTATCAGAAAATCTTATTGAAAAACCCTAAAAAGATCAGAGAGTATCTTCCTGGTCTGGCTGTAGCAATGTTTTTATTATGAGTTTGACATTCGACCTTACTGGCCTCCTTAGCCAAAAATGCTCAACTTTTTATTGTATTAATTTCAAATTTATATGTGCATAAAGAAATAACCTACTTTCTTGGGGACATGTTCCAATATAGATTATAAATAACACACTGGATCAGTTATTTTTGAGCATATTTTTGTCCTCTTGCTTCAGCTCATTTTGAGTATCAAACCGAAAGATGATCCCTTGAAACAACACAAGAAGAACTTTTTATTTTTCTTTTAATAAAACCACTCTTCTTTTTTATCACACTTTCATTAAACATTTTATGAATGCACTAAAAAATATTGAAGCTGACTTTAAAATGCTCTGCTCTCGTGGCAGAATTATGCTCCTTCATTCTTCTCACTCTGAGAGTCATGGAGCATTCCACCCAGACTGAAGCATGCTCTTTATGGGCCCCTGAAGGTCCAAATGTGAACTCTGGTGAGAAAAATACCAAACAAAAATATGAAAATAAAATAAAAACAGGATGAGATATTGCAATGGCTTTTCTTATGAACATTACCTTGAACTTTAAAATCCCAGTCAAGCAATCAATGCCCTCATTTACTTAATTCATTTAACATATTTGTCAAGGACTTACCACATGCCAGACAGTATCATAGGTAGTGAACTATGAACAAGTAAGTTCTACCCCCATACCCCGAACACTTCATTCCTAGCCAAAGAGGCAGACACATAAGTAGACTGCATAGTTTATTTGAAAGTGAAGGTTGCTATAGAAAAGAACACACAAGGAAGGAGGTCAGAGTGCTAAGTGGGGCTAGGTTACTATTTTAGATAAGGTAGGTACTAAGTGGGGCTGGGTTACTATTTTAGATAAGGTAGGTACAGAAGGTTTGACAGAGAGTGATTTGAGTGAAAACAGAGAAGAAGGGTAGATGGAAGGAATGGACACTTGGAGGAAGAGCTTTCCAAGAGAAGGACTCATGAGTGCAAATGGCCTGGGATAGTAATATTCTTAATATATTCATGAAACAGCACAGAGTCTTATGTTTAAATAGCATCTTTCAAGTTGTTGTTTTAAGATTATACAGAAGGAGCAAGGATGGAACTAGAGACACTAATTGGAAAGTAAATTGATGCTTGGTTAAAGGTGACAGTAATGGAGATGATAAAAAATTGGTGCTAACTTGTAATATTTTCTCTGTGAATAAGCATATGCATGAGGAAAGTATTGTTCAATGTATTTCAAATAGTTTATCATTCATTAAGAATCAACTCATCAAATCTTTTAAAATTAGTCCTTTGAATTTTCATGTCAAATTTGATAATTTCCACATCTAAAAAAACAATAAAAACTATCTTGAGGTTTTGATTGGAATAGCACTACATGCATACATCAATTTGAAGAGCAATAACATATTTAAATATTAGTCTTCTAGTTTATGAACCTGATGCAGTCTTTAATTTAAGCCTCCTATTGTAGTTCAGAATGTTGTTTTCTGTGTATAGTTCATACATGTATTTGTTAGATTTATTCTTAATTTTTGTTTTATTTTTTTCTTTCTTGGGAGTAATTAAAAATATAATTGATTTCTATATGTTGACCTTATTCAATGTCTATGCTAAATTATCAGTTTTTCTGAGGATCCTGTTGGATTTTATTTATAGTCAAATATCTATTTTATAAGTGATACAACTTTATTTCTTCCTTTTCATAATTTACAGAACTAGCTAGTACCTCCTATGCAGCCTTGAATAGAAGCTAGTACACGTCATTGTCCACTAATCTCAAATGGAATCTTTCAATAGTGCACCATCAGATGTTGTATTTGCAGCAAGATTTGCAGCAAGATTTTTAGAGATTCTATTACCAGACTAAGTCCTTTCTATTCCCAAGGTGCTAAGAATTTCATCATAAATGATGTTTTTTTTTTTCAGTCACTCTTTCTGCATTTATTATGTTAATCACTGGATCTTTCTCCTTTATTCTATACACATGGTGAATTACATTGACTAATTTTCAAATATTGAATCAATCTTACATTCCTGGAATAAACTCAATGTGGTCTTGATTCAGTGACTAATAATTTTGTTTTAGACATAGACATTTACATTCATGAAAGAGTGTGTTTTTCCTCTTTGGTAATTTCCTCATCTAATTTTGAATGTAAGCTTTATCAGCCTCAAAATGAGTTTCTATTCCCTTTCTCTTTTGTAAGACTGAGGGCAAGATTTGTGTTTGTTATTTCTACTTTAAATAGTTGGAAAATTTAACCAGTGAAATCTTCTGTGTGTAGGATTTTCTTGCAGGAATGCTTCTAATTATACATATTCTTTTGCAGATATAGGATTATCCAGATATTTTTAAATTTCTTTTTAGACAGATTTAGTGATTTTTGTTTTTCAAAGAATTTGTGCATTTCATCTAAATTGCCATATTTATGGTGTAAATCTCCTTCATATCTTCCTATATTCCATAAGATTTGCACTTATAAGCCCCAATTTTTTCTGATATTGGTCATTTGTGCTTTCTATTATTAATGCTACCTTTATTTAGGGGATTATTTAATCCTCTGAAAATTTACTTTTTAAAATAAAATATTTTGTACATTTTTCTCTATTGCCTTGGTTTTGCCCTTCATTAATTTCTCTTGCTTCTTTGATTTTAATTCACTCTTCCTTTTGGAATACTGAGAGACCCAATTTTCATCCTTTCTTCTTTCCCACTATGTGGCTTTAAGATTATAACCTTATTTCTAAGCAACTGTATCTGCATCACAGTTCATACTATAAAGCTTGGTTCAAAATAGTTTTTATTTCATTTGATTTTCTGCTTGACCTATGAATTCTAACAAGTTTTACTGGTTAATTCCCATATTTGGAGATTTTCCACTTGTTTTTTGAGTATTTATTTTAACATTATTCTACTCTGGATAGAGAATATGCATTGTGATATCAATCTTTTGAAATTTATTAAGATTTGCTTTAAGAATCAGTATCGTGTTAAACTTAGTAAATAGTCAATATACTTTTGAAAGAATATGTTCACTGAATGCAGTTCTAAATAGATCAAGTGTATTAAATCATTCTGCTCATATTTATTATGTTCTTATTATTTTTGGTTTTGGTCTACTTACTCTGTCAGTCACAGAGAGTTGTGTTAAATCTTCATTGAGAATGAGTAATTTTTTTCTCTCATTTTATTTCCACTAACCCTTACTCTTTATTTTGGAGCTATTTTATTAGATACATGCACTTAGTTTTTATTTAACTTCCTTTTAATGCACCATATTGTAATTACAAGAAGTTTCTATTTCATGTCGTGCTATGCTTTCTGCCTTTCTGTTTTCAGATATTAATATAGCTGAACCAACTTTTGCCTTTCTATGTTTTCAGATATTAATATAGCTGTTCCAACTTTGTCTTGATCCATTTAGCATTTTATATATTTTCCATTATTTCAACTTTTCTGTTTCCTTATATTTAAAGTATATCCCTTTATATAGCCTACAGATTTTTAAACATACTATCAGGTGATATTTCTTTTAAAATTAGAGTGTTTAGTATGTTTAGATTTAATGAAGCTATTGTTCTGTTTGGATTAAAAGCAATTTTGATAGGTTTTAATTTATTTGTCTTATTTTTCTTCTCTTTGCCCCTCCTGTTCAAGGTTACCTTTTCTTTTTTTCCTTGACTTCTTTTAAAGTGGCAGTTACTACATTCTTTTACTGTCCTTTCAGTGGGTTACTCTAAGACATAAATTATAAGCATCTTTGACATATTAAATTCCAATTTAAATTATTGCTGTAACTACCTGAGTAATATAATAATCTTGGAACACTTTAATTCATTTTTTCTTCTGCATTTTGTGCTTTTGTTGCTGTGGATTTTAATGTTAAGCTTCACAAGATATGGTTACTATTGTGGCGCACCGTCAGTATTCACTTTAAATGGCCCTCATGCTCCATTTTCCTGTTTCTTAATTTCTTTCCCTAGCATCTCACTACTTCCATCAGGAATTATTTTACTTCAATTTTAGGAATGTATTATAGTTTTTTCCTATAGTTCTGCTGGTGATGAAATCTCTATTTTGGTCTAAGAGTGTCTTATTTTTTTCTCTTTTTCTTTTGAAAGATTATGAGATATAAAAATCTAGGTTGGTGTTTTATTCTCTTCCCTAGCAATTGGAAAATACCATTCCATTCTTTTTTAGTTCCATATATTTTATTCAGAATTCAGCTATTACATTACTTTTCTTCCTTTTATTTGGAAAGTTCTCCCCCAACAACAGCTTCACTGAGAGATAAAATACATATGAAAATTACATTTATTTAAGGTGTTCAGTATGATGTTTGAAGATACATGCATATAATAATATCATTACCACAAACTAATTAATGTATCAATCACCTCACGTAATTACTTTGTGAAGGGTATGTGAGTTTTGTAAGAACATTTAAGATCCACTTTTGGCAAATTTCTGGGATACAGTACAGTATTATTAACTATATCACCATGCTGTCTATGCATTAGGTCTCCAGAACTCAATCATCTTGGAAATTGAAACTCTGTACCTTTGGCCAGCATCTCCCCATTTGCTTCACCCCTGCTCCCTGTCAAACACTGTTCTGTTCTCTGCTTCTGTAAGTTCAACATTTTTAGATTCCACATGTAAGTGAGAACATGCAGTATTTTCTTTCTGGCTTATTTCAATCAACATAATGTCTTCCAGGGTCATCTATGTTGTTACAAAATGGTGAGATCTCCTTCTTTTTAAAGGCTGAATTATATTCCATCATATCTAGATATAGATCCTATTTCCTTTGTCCATTTATCCATTGATAGAACCAGGTTTTTTCCATGTCTGGCTATTTGAATAGTGCTGGATGGGAGCACAGATAGTTCATCCCAATACTGTTTTTATCTCCTTTGAATGTATAGTCAGAGGCAGGATTGTTGGATTGTAGGGCAGTTCTATTTTTAAATTTTTGAGGGACAGCCATGATGTTCTCCATAATGGCTATACTAATTTACATTCCTTCCAACAGTGGATGGGGCGTTCCTTACCCTCCCACATCCTCACCAACACTATCTCTTGACTTTTTGATAATATCCATTCTAACAGGGCTGAGGTAAATCTCATCATGCATTTCCCTGATGATTGCTGATATTAAACAGTTTTCATAAACCTGTTGGACATCTGTATACATTCTTTTGAGAAATGTCTAGTCAGATCTTTTGCCCATGTATTAATTGGGTTGTTTGGTTTTTTGCTTTGAGTTATGAGTTCCTTATATGTTTTGGATTCAGACTCCCCCTTATCAGATGAATGGTTTGCAAATATTGTCTCTTCACACTCTTTATTGTTTAATTTCTTATGCAGAAGCATTTTAGTTTGATATCATCTCATTTATCTATTTTTGCTTTTATTGCCTGTTTTTTTGGTGTATCCAAAAATTATTGCCCAGAATAATGTAAAGAATCCTTTTCCCTATGTTTTCTTTTAGTAGTTTTATAGTTTTAGTCTTAATTTTTAAATCTTAAATTTTAATTCTTTAATCCATTTTAAGTTGATTTTAGTATACAATATGAAATAAAGGTCCATTTTCATTCTTCTGTGCATGGGTATCCAGTTTTCCCAGCGTTTATTGAAGATACCATCTTTTAACAATTATGTTTTCTTGGCACCTCTGTTGAAATTGACCAAAAACTAAGAATTTATTTCTGGGACCTCTCTGTTGTTCATCGATATATATGTCAGTTTTAATGATGATAACGGTCTATTTTCAATATCATTTCTTTGTGGGACATTTTGAAATCAGGTAGTGGGATTCCTACAGTTTTGTTTTTCTTGTTCAATATTGATTTGGCTATTGAAGGATATTTGTGACTCCATATGAATTTTATGACTGCTTACTTTTATTTCTGTGAAATTGCCATTGGAATTTTGATAGGGATTGCTTTGAATCTGTAGATCACTATAGATATTGTGGTCATTTTCATGTTAATTCTTCCAATCTGAACATGAGACACCTTTCCATTGATTTGTCTTCTTTAATTTCTTTCAGCAATGGTTTATTGTTTTCAGTGTAGAGGTCCTTCACCTCCTTGGTTAAATTTATCCTCAAGGTATTTTTAAAAAGCTATCATAAATGGAATTGCTTTCTTAATTTGTTTTAGATAATTTGTTGTTAGTATATATGAATGCAGATCCTGCATTGATCTTTGTATCTTGCAACTTTACTCTCATTTTAATTAGTTATAATATTTTTTGGTGGAATCTTTAGGGTAAGGTCTCCTATATAAAAGATCATGTCATGTGTAGAGACAATTTTACTTCTTCCTTTCTGATTTGAATGATTTTCATTTCTTTATCTTGCCTAATTGCATTTCCAGTATTGAATAGAAGTGGTGAGTATGAGCATCCTTCTGCCCCTAAGGAGGAAAGTTTTCACCTTTGAGGATGATGTTTACTGAGGGCTTTTATTTCTTTGTTTTTGTATTTGGATGCATTGATTTCATGCTTAATTTGTTGAGAAACTTCTTTCAATGAAAAGAGTTTGAATTTTGTCAAGTGCTTTTTCTGAATGTATTGAGATGCTCACGAGTTTTATTCTTCATTTCACTGTGATGTATCATGTTTACTTATTTGCATATATTAAGTCATTCTTGTATGTCAGGGATGAATCGCACTTGATATGCTGGATAAGCCTTTTATTTTATTTTATTTATATTTACTTATGTATTTATTTGGTACCAGGGATTGAACCCGGGATGCTTTACCACTGAGCCACATCACCAGCCCCTTTTTAATATTTTATTTAGACACAGGGGCTTACTGAGTTGCTTAGGGCCTCAAGAAGTTACTGAGACTGGCTTTCAACTCCTGATCCTCCTGCCTCTGCCTCCAGAGCCCCTGGGATTACAAGCTGCACCACTGCACCCAGTTTGTATGAGCCTTTTAATATTCTGTTAAATTTGATTTTCTAGGTATTTTGTGAGGATGTTTGCATCTATGTTCATCAGGGATAGTGGGTTGTGATTTTCTTTCTTTGTAACATCTGGCTGTGGTATCAGGGTGATGCTGACCTTTTAAAATGAGTTTGGAATTGTTCTCTTAAATGTTTTGGAAAATTTTGACCTTTGGCATTAAGTCTGTAAATATTTTATAAAATTCTTCAGGCCCTTGATATAAAATTAGATGGTTTATTTGAGATCTTTCTTTTTCTCTTAGTGTAGTTATTTATCATTATACTCTTCCCCTATAGAACTGCTTTTACTGCATCCCATGAGTTTTGTTATGCTGTGTTTTCTTTTTAGTTTCTCTCAAGATAGTTTTTTTAAGTTTCATCTTGATCTTTCCTTCAACCCAATATTTGTTCAGGGGTGTGTTGTATAATTCTCACATATTTGTGAATCTTCTATTTTTTTCCCTATTGTTGATTTCTAGCTTCATACCATTTTTGCTAGAAAGGACAATAGATATTATTTGAATCTTCTTAAAAATGTCTTAAGAATTGTTTTGTGATTTAACATATAATATTTACTGGAGAATATTTCAAAAGCACTTGAAAAGAATGTATATACTGCTGCTGTTGGATGGAATGTTCAGCGTGTATGTCCATTTGGTCTGTATTGTAGTTTAAATCCTGTGTTTTCTTATTGATTTTCTGTCTGGATGATCTATTCATTTTTGAAAGAGGGGCATAAAAATCCCCTGTTATTATTGTATTTCTGTCAATTAATATTTGATTTGAATATTTAGGTGTTCCAATATTAAATACATATATATTTATAATTGTTATATCTTCATTTTGAATTGACTCCATAATAATTAATATTATAAGTTTAATTATTAATAGAAGTTAATAATTAAGTGTTCTTTTATCAGAGGGACTTTCTTCCTCCTTGTGACAGTTTTTTACTTAAACTCTGCTTTATTTAAATACAGCTATCCTGCTCTCTTTTGCATTCCATTTGCATAGAATATCTTTTTCTATCCCTTCACTTTCAGTCTATGTGTGTCCTTAAAGGACATTCTGCAGAGACAGGCTTGGAACCTTGTTCTGTAGGTGCAAGTCTGGATCCTGGTTCCACAGAGGCTAGTCTGGAGCTGAGGTGGCTCGGACTGACCACTGCAAGAGTCAACCTGGTTTTGGGCTCTTTAGGAAAGTAGGTTGCTCTCTTCTCCTTTCTTCTCCCTGCATAGATTTGAGGCAGGGATGATATAAGTAATGTGAAGCTGTTTTTCCTACCACTTTAATGTATCTTTTCTTATTTTTTTGCATCCAGGTGCTGAAATTTCTCACATGAATCTCTTAATTTGTGAAGGTATTTTCATATGTGAATGGTTGTTCAAACTGTTTCTAGAAGGGAACTTGAGCTGGAAACACCTATTCCATCTTCCTACAAATGTCACTCAACTTTTGGAAAATTCTTGATGTGCTTAGGTTATGTCTTTCCTTTCTCTCTCTCTCTCTCTCTCTCTCTCTCTCTCTCTCTCTCTCACCATTTGTAGCACTTCTTCAATCTGTGATAATGTATTTTCATCAGTTTTGGAAGGTTCTTAGTCATTTCCTCTGCAAATATTTCTCCTACTATAGTATATGTCTTCTCCCAGGATTCCTATTATATGTGCAATATATATTTTTGCCATGTTTTATATGTTTATCATACTTTTGTAAATATGTATTTTCCATTATTTCTCTTTCTGTGAATTAGCTTAAATATTGTCTTCTGTCATAACATAGAGTTAAGCAATATTTTCTTTTATCTGAAACCCCTCCATTAAATTTTAATTCTAGCTGTCATATTTTTCAATTCTATAAATACAATTATATTACTTCTTATGGTTTCCATGTATCTCCTGAAATCTTGTTCTTTTATTTCTTAGCTATATTAATTACATATATTTTAATGTCTGAGTCTTGTAATATCTGGATATCACATGGGCCTGTTTCTGTTGTCTGCTTTTTATCTTGAATTTGGGGCATATGTTCTTATCTCTTGGCTACTGGTCAATCTTTAATGAATCCCGAAACATAACATATGAAAAACTGTAAAGTGTCATCTTCCTCCAAAAAGGGTTTACTTTTTCTTCTGGAAGGTGGTCAGTGTTGAGCAGAATGCTTTCATTCAATTTTGGATCAAGTTGAGTGAGATAAATTTTATTTCATGTAAAGGATGATGAATTTCCTTTGTGGTCCTGCCTGAAAGCCTATGGTGTTCATTAAGACCTCCCCTTCTTAACTTCTGGAAGTTCTGAAAAGCTTCTCTTCTGCTCCTTGAAAACTGTAAAATGCTTCAAAGAGAAAATTGCATACATGTCAAATTTATCTAGGAGCTTCACTTACCTCTGAGATCTTGACTTTTGAAGACTTTGCTAATTTGGTAAGCATTCTGATGCCTTCAAACAAGAATTTAAAAACATCTCTAAATTTTGCAATAAACTTACCTATTATTGGTGAAAGTAAAAAACTCTTCCCATTTTTTTTCTCATTTTGAAATGTCAACAATCTTTTTTGTTTCACTCTGATTTATTCTCTTCCATTTTTCTTCTTAATTTTAAATCTTTATTACAGACTCCACCTCAGTGTCAGTGTTCTTTGTTTTAGCCATACTCTTTTTTTAAATGTTTTTTAGTTGTTGATGGATCTTTATTTTATTCATTTATTATTTACATGTGGTGCTGAGGATCAAACCCAGTGCCTCACACATGCTAGGCAAGCGCTCTACCACTGAGCTACGGCCCCAGCCCCAGCCTTACTCTTTTAATAAATATATTTGTACAGATGAGTCTCAAATCTATTTCTGTAAGCATATTCTAGGTATGACCACTCTATAATTTTACTTTTCCTATAAAGAGTCTATTGATTAAGAGCAGGTACATTGAAATCATATGAGTTTGAGTCAAATCTTGATTTCACAGCTGACTAGCTGTGTCCCTTTGGTCAAATTACTTAACCTTTTTACGTCTCATTTTCTCCATTCAAATGATGAAAATTCCATGAATAAGATTATTGCAAGTACTGAATAAGGTCATGTCTATAAAAATGCTTGACAGAAGCCTGACACAAGATCAACACTTAAAAAAGTGTTAGCTATTATTATTCTGACTACCCACTGTAAGTGAGGTACAGAGATAGATATTAAGAATTAAAAAATATCGTATCTATCTTTAGTAGAATACCTTCCCTTCTCTACTGGAGGTATTTCTATTAACATGTCTCAATAATTCTTAAACTAAATATGTCAAAACTGAAGTCTATGCTTTCTTGACACAGAGTCGATCATTCCAGATATTTCCAGTGGCACCTCCACATATCAGCTAAGATAACAAACAGAATAAATTTATACTTCCCCCAACCCTCTGTCTTGTCTGTCACTACCTCTAACCAATTATTTTTCTCTAATGTTTCTGCTTCTCCTTTTTATTTCTTCCTTTGACACCTTTATTCTAGTACCAGGACTTTCTCACTCCACACATAGATGGCCTTAAGAAGCTATTTTCAATCATCCAGGATTTTGCCTATTCACCTGTTGAATCCTGAACCCCAGAATGAGAGTCATATTCTTTTTTTCTACTTGTATTTTCAATTTTTAATGTTAATTTTATTTTATTTTATTTTATTTTATTATTTTTTAAAATTTTTATTCTTGTTTTATTTAGGCTTACATGTTGACAGTATAAATTGACTCATTGTACATAGATAGAGGATAACATATCAATTCTCTAGTTGTAAGTTGTATAGAATCACATCATATATGCAGTCATACATAAAGTTAGGGTTATTATGACCATCATATTCCATCATCCTTGCTGTTCCCATGCTCCCTCCCCCCTTACACCCCTGTGAACGGAGATCCACCTTTGTTCCCATGTCCTTTCCCACATTATGGATCAGCATCCACTTATCAATGAGTACATTCGGCATTTGGTTTTCTGAGATTGGCTTACTTCACTTAGCATGATATTCTCCAACTCCATCCATTTACCTGCAAATGCCATAATTTTATTTTCTCT
>PVHX01005753.1:0-108713 GCA_004024805.1 Geosciurus inauris
ATAGCAGGCTCAAATGGTGGTTCCATTCCAAGTTTTCTAAGGAATCTCCATACTGCTTTCCAGATTGGTTGTGCCAATTTGCAGTTCCACCAGCAATGTATGAGCGTGCCTTTCCCCCCACAACCTCGCCAACACTTATCGTTGTTTGTATTCTTGATAGTTGCCATTCTGACTGGCGTGAGATGAAATCTTAGGGTAGTATTGATTTGCATTTCTCTGATTGCTAGAGATGTTGAGCATTTTTTCATATGTCTGTTGATGGATTGTATATCTTCTTCTGTGAAGTTTGTGTTCAGCTCTTTGGCCCATTTATTGATTGGGTTAACATAGTCAATTTTAAAACACTTTCATCACCTCAAAAAGAAATTCTGTACCCATTAACAGACTTTCCATTATCCCACCAAGGCCCCTATCCCTAAGTGGTAATTAATCTACTTTTTACCTCTGTAGATTTGCCTGTTCTGGGTATTTCATACAATTGGAATCATACAGTATGTGATCTTTTGTGACTGGCTTCCATCAAAGGAAACCAGAGCCAGACAGACATTAGTTAAAACTGTAAAAAGAGATTTTTTTTTTTTTTTTTTGCAGTACTAGGGTGATCTACCACTGAGCTACACCCCCAGCTCTTTTTAAATTTTGAGACAGGGTCTCACTAAGTTGCTGAGGGTCTTGCTAAGTTGCTGAGATTATGGGCATGCAGTGTATCTGATGTAAAAAGAGATTTTATTCAGGAACTGTTGCAGTATGGGGAAAGAGACTTAAGTATAAAACTGGGTTTAATTCCAAATACAACAGGGTCAAATGGGAATTTATAGCCAAGCAGCAGATAGGTATAAGGGGGCAGATAGATGGTCAATTGCTAAGATGAGACATCAAGGGTGTCAGGGAGTTCTTGCTAAACTGATCTAACAGTGTGATGGTGATTCTTCTCATCCTGCTTCTCCCCTCCTTCCCCCTTCCCTCTTTCTCCTTTCCTTGATGCTGTGGACTGAGTTCAGGGCTCATACTCTACCACTGAGCTACAGGCCCAGCCCTAACAGAATTCTTGCTGGAGACAAACCAGGGCAATCAGACATCACCAGGGGGGATGATGGAGGATGAGGTATTCGATCAGATATAAAGAATGAGATATTGACTTGATCATATTTTGGTGTGCAAGGGGGATCTGGATAGACTGACTTAGCAGGATTTCTTGTTAAAATTGGTCTATGTGGGTCTGCAGACAAGGCCCAAGGATGAGGCCTAGTAGAGGAAAAGGCTTAGAGATCCTGACTGAAGTTTGGTCAAGAGAGTCTTTGTTACTTCCTTCAAGCTCCATCCATAGTATGCTACTTCATTCCTTTTTATTGCTGCATAATAAATATCCTACTGTTTGTATAGATCAGATTTTATTTATCCATTATTTGTCCAGTGAATGGGCATTCCGGTTGCTTCCACTGTTTTGCTATTAGGAACGATGTTGCTTTTAAGATTTATGTACAAGTGTGGACATATATTTTCACTTCTCTTGGGTATATATCTAAGAGTGGAATTGTTGGGTCAAATGTTAGTTTTGAGGAACTACCAGACTGTTTTCCAAAAAGGCTGCAACATTTTACAATTTCACCAGCAATTAGATGAGAATTCTAATTTCTCTGCATTCTTCTGAATACTTATTATCATTATTTGTAACACTAGGGATTGAACCCAGGGCCCCATACATCATCCTAGGCAGTTGCCCTGCAACTGACCTATACCCCCCAGCCCTGCCCAATATTTATCATCTGTCTTTTTCTTTATTAGAGCATATAGTTACACACAGTAGTTGGGTTCATTTTGACAAAATCATAAGGAATTTGATTTCAATCCCCATTCCCCCCCTTTCCTTTCCTCTATTTTTCTTCCTCTACTGATCTTCCTTTCATTCCTTTATTTTTGATTAGTACTTTCTACATATACACAAAGGTGAAATTCCCTTTGTGTATATTTATATATGCATATAACTTGATTTTGTTAAATTCATTCCTTATTTCCTCCCTTTTCCCATCCTTCCACCCTCCCTCTTGCTTTCCACCTACTCCACTTTTCTTCTCTATATATTTATGATACCCAGTCTCACCCCTACCCACCCACCCCCTTGGCCCAGACTTCTTTCCATTATTTTGCTCTAGCTTCCACATATGAGAGAAAACATTTGACCTTTGATTTTTCTGAGTCTGGCTTATTTTACTTAGTGTGATGTTCTTCTTTTCCATCCATTTATTGGCAAATGCCATTATTTCATTCTTATTTACAGCTGAATAAAAATCCATTGTGTGTATATACCACGATCCATTTTTCTGTTGATGGGCATCTAGGCTGATTCCATAATTTGGCTATTGTGAATTATGCTGCTTATTGTCTTTCTGATTGGTGGGTATGAGTGTTGTCTCATTGTGGTTTTGATTTGCATGTCCTGATGGCTGATGGCTACTGGTGTTGAACATTAACTGATATCCCTTTAATCCCAATGAACTATAGACAAGAACTGGGAGATTTAAAGGACAAAAAGCAATTTGTAAATGGCCTATTATCTTGTTGCTGTTGGAGTCTGTTACCTCCACCTGGGGGTCTTTCTGGGATGGGCACGGTGAAGGCCAGTGAGTTTATTTATTTCCTTCAGCCCCTGTAAACTCATCAATTTAGTTTCTGGGTCATTGTTTATGATCTAATATGCATATTTGTCACAAGTCACTACATACTACATTTCTCATGCCCATCCAAAGTTATGAAAATAAAAAAGAAGAGGGTTGGATGTTCACTGAGAGACTCCATACAAATTTATAACTTGATTTGAAAACATACAGATGTGATCATTTATAATTGTAGAAAAGTTGAATCTTTGATTGAAAGCCCCTTTTCATGGTCATTGATAAAAAAAGAAAATTCTTGTATTTGTGTAGATAGGATCAGTAAGTATTTTTTCAAAAAGTTGGATAGTAAATATATTTAGCTTTGTGAGTCATGGAGTTTCTGTTTCAAGTTACTCAACTCTGCAACTGTAGTGCAAAAGCAGCCTTGACAGCACATAAACAGATGGGTGTGGTAGTGTTCCAATAAAACTTTATTTACAAAAACAGGTGTTGGGCTGGATTTGGCCCATAGGCTCTAGTTTGCTGATTCCTGGTGTAAAAGAAAGAGGAGATTCTTAGGAAGATCTGTTTCTATAGTAACTTGAAAAAGGACAAGAGGATGCTTTTCATTTTCCCACCACAAACATTTTACAAGTGGATTTGGCTCTTCACAACCCTGGGTGGGTCAACTAATTCATTTTGCAGAGATTGTTTCCTTTTTAAAAATGTGTGTGTGTGTGTGTGTGTGTTTATTGCTAAGATAGCATCTTTGAGGCATTTAAACTAGGTCAGACAATTTCAGAGTTACCTTTAGGAGCAATTTATTCTTATTACTGACTACATTTTTAAAACTCTGACATCATAAAAATATTTATTGAAATCATTCCATTCATTTTATCAATTATTTTTGATCTGTTTAAACTCTTTCATGTATTTATCCCTATTACAGTGAAAGAACTTATAAGATGGTATTATACTTATAACTAGTAACAGGACAGACAACCATGGAAAAACTTTTTCAGATCTCATTTCTATGTCTAGATTGTAACTTTTGATGTCTTCTAAAACACTCTTGAAGAACTTTAAAATTTTTTAGAAACTTTAAAGATAAATTTTTTTAGTTGCTGATTGATCTTTATTTACTCATTTATTTATATGTAGTGCTGAGGATTGAACCCAGTGCCTCCCACTTGTGAGGCAGGTGCTCTACCACTGAGCCACAATCCCAGTCCTAGAAACCTTCTTTTGAGACAGGGTTTCAGTGTATTGCCTGGACTGGTCCTGAACACCTGGGCTCAAGCAATGCTCCTGCCTCAGCCTCCTGAGTAGCTGGGACTACAGGTGTGTGCCATTGTGTTATGCTCTAAGCAGCTTAACTGAAACACAATTTAGAATAAAACCAAGCACAGTGGGAAAAACATTTTGGTTTTAGAGGTTAGAGAGGGGCATGGGCTTAGGAAGTGCTGAAACATATCTGTGACTGTTCTAGAATCCTTCCCAGTTAGATAGCCCAGTAAACCCCCCTTGGGCTTATGCTAGTTAAAATATATTTCTGTCACCTGCAGCTTAAAGAGTCCTAGCTAATTCAGAGGACTTTGTATTGGCATTGAGATTCAGAAGACTATGGCTGCGAACTTGGAAGACCGAGAGGGACTAGGGTCTGTCAGAGTGAAGGGTACAAGGTACAGAATGTGGATGCATATGAGAAAATTACGTGTCCTGAGAATGACAAGGACTTTTCTTCTTGATGGAGGCTAAAGCAGAAAGGAATAGAGGTAGGAAAAGAGGTTGTACACAAAGACCAGGTCACAAAGGGCCTTTCAGTGTTGTGTTTATCTGGTAGACTGTGGGAAACATTAAAAAATCATGAGCAAGGGAGTACTGTGAGCAGATTTGTGGGCTAGGAGGATTGTTCTACAGTGGCATAAAGCACCCAGAATGGAGCAGGGGCACCAGTCATGGGTTGCTAGCAGTCGCCTGGGTGAGGCATGATGAAAGCCCAAGCTAGGATGCTGACAGTAGGAACGGACAGAAGGGAAAGGAAGGAAGGAGGAGGGGGAAACGTTAGCTGTGATACGTGGTGACTGGAAAGGAAGAATGAGAGAACAGGGAAGGATCTGGGGTGACACACAGTTTCTGGTTTGGGCAGCTGTATTGATGAATGTGCTAATTATCAAGATAAGAAATAAGGAATCTCATCAGAGCACAGATGAGAGAAGGAAGGACAGTGGGAAGACGATGAACTTAAGTTTGGGTAGATGGAGATACAGGTGCATGGTGTGCTGCAGATGGATCGGGCAGGAGGCAATCGTATAATCAGATGTAAGAGTCTGTATGGTAAGAAGTGCATTGGCATCTAAATTGTGGTTGGAAGGAGCAGGCAGAGAGGGGAGAGAAATATCAAGTGGGAATGTAAATAATCAAAGCCAAGGGGTGAAATTCTAAGGAGGTGTTAAGGGCATGTCATATACCAGAGAGGGCAAGCTTTAGAAGGGCTGAAAAGAGTGCAGTGAATTTAGCCATAATGGATAATCAGCAATCACCATCCTCATGTGGCTACATAAAGGAAAGCCCAGACTGTGGAGTGTGGAGGAGGAGTGGGAAATGAGGGCTTGTGTGCATTTAGAATGCTCTTTGTGTTTCACTTTGAAAGACAACAGAAAAACTAGCCTAGAAATTGGGGGCACTCGGGCCTGGAAATAGTTGTTTTTAAGTTATGGAGAAGATGAGGCAAGATCATGTGCTGGGGCGGCGGGGGTCCCTGCAGAAAGAAAGAAGATAAAGAGAAGGAATATTGATGGAGTAAAGACCAAAGGATGAAGTTGAGGATGAGATCCAGAGAACAGGTAAACGAATGAGCAAGGGATGAGGTCATTGCCTTGGTACCTGTTTCTTGTCACGTTTTCATGTATTTGTACAGTTCCTAATGTGGGAATATGGTACTCTGATTGCAAAGCTCAGTTTAGCTGGAGAGACAAACATGAAACAAGTATTAATCGGTGGTAAGCAATTGATAATGCATAACAAAGTGTGAGAGTTTTGACAGGAATGGCGGAACATGGCCCTCTTAGCCTTGCTTGTCCCCTCTTGACCTGTAACGAACAACAGTAATCATGGTGTCTTTTCTTTCTGTCTTGGACTCACAGGGCTCCCAGCCGCCTCTAATAGTTTGAAGAATTGGTGTTATAGCTGAAAGCTATTTGCCACCCTTGATGTATGGTGAAAATGGCAAGCGCCATAAGAACTTGAAGAACGTTGTATTGTTTCCCAGAGTAAATTATAATGCTTTTCAAGGAAAAGGACAGTATGTTCTATTTCTTTAGTAAAATCCACACCATTACAATCAGGCTCAATGAAGCCTCATTGAATTGCATAACTTCAAAGGATCTTATAAGGAAATAAGTCAATGTAAATATGTTGACACATCATTATTTACAATGCGTTTGGAAGTACTAAAGAATAGGCATAGTTTCTTTAAAAGAGCTTACATTCCAGCGTGACAACTTTTTCTACCCCTGCAATTTAAACTCATTTTCTCTTGTGTTCTTTGTTCTTATGGAGGATGGAAAACAGCTGGTCAGCATCCGATGCTAATACTTGTTAAATGCCTTCTTAAAAATAATCCTGTAGCTTGAGGGCATTATGCTAAGTGAAATAAGCCAGTCACCAAGGGCTGTGTACTGTATAATTCCACTTATATGTGGTATTCAGAGATGGGAAGTTGAATGGTGGTTTCCAGGGGCTTGGGGAGAAAATGAAAAGTTACTATTTAATGGATACAAAGTTTCGATTTTTCAAGAGGAAAAGAATTCCATGGATGGATGGTGGTGATGGTAGCACAAATGAATGTGCTTAATGCCCTGAACGTTACACTTAAAAATTGTAAAGATGATTTTAAAAACCTTTCAGACCCATGGAGAGGCATGTACCCTGTAGGGCTAGCCCAGAATCCCTTACCTCACAAATGCATCTTCTACTGGATGGTGTGCCCTATACATTTGTCTTTCATCTTTCTTCGTGGCCCCTGTTTCCATTCTTCTGGCAACTTTGCTTCTTTTCTCTGGAGCATCTTCAAGTCTTCCACAAACCAGATGTAGTTTTGGAAAGAGGACCAGGGAGCAAACTGGGGGCAGGGGAGAGTGCTCTCCCATGTGCTAGGGTTTCGTAGGGCATTAGGTTGCTGTGTTTGACATCAGCCTTGTGCGGCCTGTGGTTGGTCCTCTTCTATAGATTTCTGTTCTTTCCAGCTATAACACGGGGCCGGTGGACAGGATGAACTCACCATCATCTTTGGCCTTTTCATTGTATGTTAACTGTGTTGTCATTTTGAAGTTTCATAATAAAATATCATGGGTTTTTCAAAATTATGAATTTAGTTGAAGTGAAAAGCATTGTACTTGTGAACTTGTTTTCTTATTTCCCCATCTCTTTTCTTGGAACGTTTTTAAAAGTAAAACCCTTGCTTTTTGGTTAAGGCCTGTGATGTCTCAATAGAGCCCCCGAGTATGACTGAGACTGTGTCTTAACCAGTGTGCTTTCTTATCCCCTAGAAAGACTTTGTTGAAAGCTTAATTTCCTAATTGATAATGTTCAAGAGACCTTATGGGTTGCAGGTTTAACCAGGAATGCCTTGTCGGTAGTTCAGCTTGGCTTGGTTTTTAAATCTCTTTCCTTTGCTCTTATCTAGAGAAAAGCCTTTGGGTGAAAACTTAGCAACTCAGATATGAGTACTTACCTTGTTACAGTTAGTGCTTGACTATTGTCCAGTTACCTCAAGAAAAAGAAATCAATCATATGGCGTGGAGAGGTCCATCAGCCCTTGTTCTCATGTTAGAAAATACCATTATTGGTTTGACTCCATGTCTGTCTGCTTTTCTTCCTTGTTTCAGAGAGGAGGGCAGAGGAGCAGTATGGGAAGGATTAAGGTAGAATAATGGTATCTAAAACATATCTACCACCTAAAACCAACCAACCAAACAAGAAATCAAACTTCCTAATTTGCTTTCTTTTTTTTTTTTGTACTAGGGATTGAACTCAGGGGCATTCAACCACTGAGCCACATCCCCAGCTGTATTTTATATTTTATTTAGAAACAGTGTCTCACTGAGTTGCTTAGTGCCTCACCACTGCTGAGGCTGGCTTTGAACTCGTAATCTTCCTGTTTCAGCCTCCCAAGCTGCTGGGATTATAGGAAGGTGCCACTGCGCCACTGCGCCCAGCCCTAATTTGCTTTCTTTAAAAAAAAAAAAAAAGTAAGTAAGAAAGAAAAAAGAGTGAAACTGATGCTGTGATGGTTAGAAATTGTATGTGTGGATATCTCACTTCTCTAACTACCATGAGGGAAGGCTCCTCATGCCATCTCCCAGCTATTCTCCACCTAAGGCTATTGCTCGTGTGGTTTTCTTTCTTTTTTTTTTTTTTAAATTTTTTTTTTTTTTAGTTGTAGATAGATACAATGTCTTTATTTTTTATTGCTTTGTATGTGGTGCTGAGGATCGAACCCAGGGCCTCACGCATGCGAGGCAAGCGCTCTACCGCTGAGCTACAATCCCAGCCCCTCGTGTGGTTTTCATATGTAGATGTCCAACTTGTGGATTTATACCATACTAAGTAGTGGCTTCAGTTTTGGTAGACCAATCACATCCCAGGACTTCAGTGATTTAGGATCCGTCCTGGCATTTACTATTCAGAAGTGCTGAAAGATAACACTAGAGAAACTGAGGAAGAAGTCAGATGTGATATCTGGTAGGTCCGAGGTTTGCTCTGCACTGGAGAGGTCAGATGCTACGCTTTCTGATTTATAGAAGCTGATGTTGGTCTGGAGCTGGATACCATTCTGGCGCCATGCTGTCTGCTGGCCTTTCAGAGGGAATTCTGGCCGCCTTAATTTGGCTTCATATTTCTTGGATGACCCATGTGTTTTGGACAATATACTGCCTGTGTGGCAGAGTTTCATGGTGCTGTTTAGCTCTGAGTTACCAGAAAACATTGCTGGCCAAGCCCTCATGATCTGGGTGCTCTGTGACCATAGCTAGCCTCAGGCTTCAGTCCTTATTACTAAGCTGATGCACTAAATGGGCCTGGATTACTTGTTTGTCTTCTAGTCTGTGTACTTGTGTACACTCAACCCAACAGGGCTATTGCAGAGTGCCTTAACAATCTCAGTGGTCTAAGGAGAATGCTATTTCTTGGTGTCCAGAAATGTGCACAATTGGACTCCCAAGGGAGATGGCATAGCTTTTGTTAAATAAAATCTATTACAAACATTGTTATATAGATGAAGTTCTAACTTTCACATATGCAATTGGACAATGCTGAAAAGATTTTCCGCTGGCAAACACATCATAGAGGTCCTCCTGGGAACACGATGTATGGGGATGAATAGGCCCTCAAAATATGTGTGAATAGATGTGTAAACAAATGGGACAACTTTAATAGTTGCTTTGCATCTAATTCTGCAAATTGCGTTGAAAAAAATCTCATAAAGCCTTGATACTGTTTGCCATTTTCCTCTACCTGCTAAAAAGCATCACTCCTATCACCCCAACTCTTTTATAGTCTGAAGCTACAGTATTTCTCAATTGTTGAGGTGGAAAAACTAATCTAGGAAACATTTTCCTGGGATTTTAGAGAGGAAAGGAGCGTGATTTCCAGTCCCCACATTTAACAGAGATGGAAAGAAGACTGCACATCTCAACACTGCAGAAAAAAGCAAAGTAGCTCTGAGAACCCCAGAGAGTAGAATTCAGCCATAGCCCACACATGGAAACTGTCAGCTCCCAATGCAGTACTGTATGCAAATGACTAAGTTCAACCCTCTCGCACATCAAGGAGTACGGTGGTTTTTGTTTTCAGAAGGCTGTTCTAGAGTTTGACACTGTTAGGGAGAAGGCATACAGGAACAGTTTGCTCTCAGCAAAGGGCACAGCCACTTAAGAGGTGTCAGCAAAACGAAGGACAACTGTCCTGGGGAAACCCTGTGCATTAGTCGCAGTGTTGGAAGCAATAAGGACCCAAACAAATTCAAGAGAGCTTAGAAATGGGACTTTGGTTTTGGTCCTTATTGCTTCCAACACTGCGTATGGAAGGGACAATGGAAGAAAACATCTCAAACCACTAAAGAGTAAAGGGAGAGGTGAATGATTTCACAGAATATTAAGCAGGCCTGGGAGCTCCATATAAAATCTGAGTGGAAGGCACATCTGCTTTAGACTAGAGGACTGACGTCTTTTTTATTTCAATCAATGTGATCCCAAACAGTTCACATAGGTTTGACAGAGTGAGAAGAGGTAGTAGCCTGTTTGTTTTCAGTTTATTTCCTCCTCCAGGGTAAATAAACCCCTTCCTTATATAGGCTCTTTTAAAAATCAAAGGCAACAGCAGGAAGTTCAGGTGACAGGGAACAGTCAGGTATTGTATGTGACAGGCCTCTAGCCTCAGCAGGCCATCCTGGGTTCCATTACCCTGTGTCCCTCCCCCTGGGCTGCTTCCCTGTTTGAAGTGGCTGGGCCCTTTGCCTACACCTGGAAGCTGATAAGACATACTCTCTGCACACTCTGATGGTCTTCCAAGGAAAATAGCAAAGAATGCTGTCTTGTTGAGGTACAGGAGTTGCTGACTGGCAGGGTCTCCAAAGAATCAACATGCCCACATTTCTGCTTCCTCTCGCTCTTGTTCCCAAACTAATCCTCTGGTCAAAACTAATAAAATTGATGTGTTTTTGTAAATTAACAAGTACAGACCCTCAGCTCATTCTTTAAATCCTGATGTGCCAAATTTAGAAACATTCCCTTCAGTTCAGAAAATTACTCCGTGGATGGGATTTGCAGGAAGAGCATGCTCCAGGAAGAGGTTGTAACTGTGTGTGTTTGTTCATATGGATAATTCAATCACTATTTGTCCACCTCCACTATGAGCCAGGCCCTGTGCTTGGTATTAGTCAGCCCAGTGATCAAGTCTCCACTTCTGAGATACATCACTATTGATGGACAGGAGTGGTTATTTTTGAGGTGCTATTGCAGAGAAAAATTGAACACTGAAAGTGCGGGTGTAAAAACGTCTGGCATTCAACACTGCACGTCATTTCCCAAAGATTTACTTTTCTTCCTTTTGTTAGGGAAAGACATTTAATATCAAAATGACTATTCTGAGTGATCATAATTAAAGAGAAGAGAACTCAAACCGTATAGGCTTGTCATTTTGCAGGAGACCCCTCCCCCCCAAGTTACCTGCCTCACAAAGAACATCTGTGGGCTGCATTCTTACTTGAAGAATGTTTCTGTTTAGTTTCTCTCTTAAAGCTCCTTGTTTTGTGTTTTTGGATTGAGGAGAACACATTTATAAGAGAAGTTTCTATACTTCAGATTCAAGCAGATTTGCATCAAAGCATAAGCTTTATGTGCTGCTCAAGTTCCCTTCCCACTAGGTTGTATCCTATTATTTTGCATAATGTAATCACACTTCAGAGCAGCATTGATTCCGGAACAATTTCCTCTGGTTAATCAGAAACATCTCCTTTGAGATGGAGTAGGGAATGTTAGAAGTAGAACTAACTACTTTGCGGGGTGCTTGTGCATGTTTAAAACTACTGTTTTCATGTAGCTTTCTTCATTTCTTTTTGGGGTTTGTCCTTTTATTGGATATAATAGCCTCTAACACGTAGCTGAATTGCTGAGTTTTGCCTAGTGACTTACCGACTTCTTTCTCTTCTTTCCTGACTGTTGACACCAGCAGTTTTAATTTGCCTTTTCTATGTATCATTTACTTGATCAGCTTGACGGTGAAAGCATCCATCTTTGCGATCTCATTCAGGAAGAGTTTTGATTTGAGGAAAGAGGGAGTGGGCTGGTGCTTCCTGAGAGCTGCAAGCATCAGCACCAACTAGCCCCCCGCTCAGGTGGGCCATCTCTAATCCAGGGTTCATTTTCATGTCCCCTGCAAACATGCATAATCTTAGGCAAACAAACAGTTCTGCCAAGAAGAGCACCCAGCAGCTCCTCGAGACAGAGCAACAATTCTTGGCTCTTGGATCAGTAAAATTATCTATTTTCAAAACAATCCTTGAAAAAAAGGAAAAGAAACCAACAAAGGGGATAGTGTTGTTTATGTAACTTTTTTGTAAGGTTATAAAAGTTTTTTTCCTCTGGGTACAAAATGGGTACGGTCCACATTCCCAAGCCTAAAGAGGCTGTTTGAAAAAGCAATAATATCTCTTGGGATTTACTTTTGCTAATGACTTTAGCCTTTCTCCCTTGTGGAAAAAATTTTTTTTAAAGTTCTACTCTGAAAGTTCTTAGGAATGGTTGTTGGGAGCTGAAGAAATCAGCTGCTTTTCTTTCTCCTAAGCTGTTTTCAGGGCTGATGAGGTGGCCAGGCAGGGGCAATCTAGCAAGGCAGGTAGTCATAGAACCTTTGGTCATAGATGGGAAGAGGACCAGGGCTCTTGCTTCAGGTATCCCCTGGCTCTGTGTCTGGCCTCTGCATACCCACTATGACTCCTTCAAACTGGGCCGAACACATTCTTCTTTCTGATTTCCTTTTTTCTTGTCAGCTCTTGGTCATCAATGTCTATGTTTAGTAGTCTGTCAGTTGAAATTAGCATTACTGGAACCTACCTTGGAAGGGTAATATACAATATGTGTGTGTGTGTGTGTGTGTGTGTGTGCACATGTGTGTGTGCACGCGTGTTTGCTGGGGTAGGGGTGGAGAACTTCATTATAGACTTCAAGAAACCTTCCAAATGAAGCTCAAAATTGAAAAATCCACAAATAACATATTCAAAAACCTTATGTGCCCAGAGGGCTAGTGGAGAGAGAAAAGCAAAGATGAAAGAGAGCAAAGGGCACGCAGCCATCTTAAACAAGAAAGATTGA
The DNA here is from genome assembly GCA_004024805.1 of Geosciurus inauris. NCBI lineage: Eukaryota > Metazoa > Chordata > Mammalia > Rodentia > Sciuridae > Geosciurus > Geosciurus inauris. The sequence continues at coordinate 12,467 of PVHX01005753.1, forward strand.
ATAAATTACCATGAAGGGATCTTTGTGGAGGGAAGAATGTCCACGTAAATGAGAGGAGTACAAGGCGGACTTGAGGTCAAAAATAGGTGGAGCAGTGAATTCTCTCCTCCAGTGACACAGCCTGGGGATGGGAGATGTGGGAGGTAGGGAGGTCTGTCTGCCACACTCAGTTCTTTCCATCAAGACCCTCCCCAGAATGCTCTTCCTGGAATGGCCCCTTTCATATCTCATGTAGATGCTTGGGGTCAGTGTGAATGGAAATAAGACTAAATAGTGATTTGAGTTGCAGATCTGCTGTATCCATGGTATATTTTGCTTGTGTGTTTTGCAGGAAGTAATTTTGATGTTTGCTCTAATCATTGGCTTTGCTAATTGTCAGTAAGAAGCATTTCACAACAAATTTCAGCTACATGCCATCTCAACTCAGATGGGACCTGGTCTTGGGCCCCTTTGGCACGTGAGGGTGTTTCATATCTCTGTTTCTTGGCTTAGAGTTTTCAGATATGTCTTAACTTGTCTTATTTGCTCAGGGAAAATGTTCAGGATACCATGAGGAATATAGATAGTGGACCAAAGCTCCTGCATTGGTTTAGACTTTCTAGAAAATATCCCAAATTATGTTACATCTGTTTTTAGTTGTTGTTGTTGTTGTTTGTTGTGTTGAGATGGAGTCTTGTTGCTTGCCTAGGCCAATCTTGAACTTCTGGACTCAAGCTATCCTTGAATCTTGGGTCAGCCTTCTGAGCAGCTGGGACTCCAGGTGTGCATTACTGCGCCCTGCTTTTTGTTACATCTTTGGTCTATATGAGTCAAGTTCTTAATTTGATTTTATTTTTAAAGTACATCTTGCTCCTAGGAAGCTACTGCTTTGATTCTAGAGAACGGTGCTTCTCATCCACCATGCATTAATACCTGCTAAATGCTGTGTAGACAGGAGGCTCATGAGTGTCTAGTTCCTGTTGTCCTTGGATTTGGCACAGCTTTGCTGAAGGAGGGCTCACAAATGAGTGAGAGAGTCTCTGATGCAGACGATGGAGGAGGACCTTTCAAGCAAAGCAGTGCCCAGGCTGTGAGAATGAAGAACTTGAGAGGACAAGGACAGCTCCTGAGTGATCAGAGGCAGTTTGGTGGTGAAGTGAGAGGTTAGGAAGACAGAGTAGAATCAGGCTTAGTGTGCCAAGTGGAAGAGCTGATTGAACCCTTCAGGTATTGGACATTTATCTTAATTAAAATTCTTAATCAGGGTCATGATATGAGAGGTATAATGAACATTTTTCATTCTTCTTGTCTACCCAGCAAAGAATTCTGCTGTAGAGCAGGTGGAGAACTTGCTTCCTGTGTCAGAGGGGTTCCCCACGTTATGAAGCAGTCTGCCACACCATCGACACTGGCAGTGTGGAACATCCACTTTCCCAGCCTCACTTGCAGTCAAGGAATGTGCACACAACCTAGGCTCTGCCAATCAGATGTCTCCACTTCAGATTTTGCACAGTGATGCAGAGAAGCAGGGACTCCAAGCAAAACCCATTTCTGGAGATGAGTTAATGGAGGTCAGCTTCTGGAGGCAGCAAGTGGCAGAGCCAGGGTTAAGTGTCCAGGGGTTGAGGGTGGTGGTGGAAGCTCTGGGTGACTCTTCCCAGCAGGAAAAATGGATGTTTTCACTCCCCAACATGATTTTGGGCACTGCTGCTGGCTGCATGAATTCCATACCTGGTCTTTTAGCTCTCTAAGAGATCATGGCTATTTGAAGTATAACTTACTGATAGTAAGACACATCTTAGAGTTTAGTTTACAGTTCAGTGAGTTCTGCCAAATGTTTTCAGTTGTATAACCACCACCATAACCTATTGACAGTTTCCATCACTGCAAATGTTCCCTTGGGCTCCTTCAAAGCTGATCTTCTCTCCCTGTACCCAGTCCCTGGCAACCTTTGACCTGACATTTTGCCCCTGTAGTTTTGTCTTTGCCAAACATTCATATAAATAGGATCATAAAGGAGAAGGCCTTTGGAGTTGAAGTTGTGGCTCAGTGGTAGAGCACTTGCCTAGCATGTGTGAGGCACTGGGTTCGATTCTCAGCATCATATATGAATAAATAAAATAAAGATCCTTCAACAACTAAAAAAAATTTTAAAAAAGAAGGTCTTTGTGTCTGACTTTTGTTCACTTTTCATAATGCTTTTGATTCCTTCATATTATCAGTTCATTCCTTTTTATTATCAGTTCATTCCTTTTTTATTGTTGCATTATGTTCAGTTTGTTTATCCATTTACCAGTTGATGGACATTTGGTTTCTTTGCAGTTTTGGGCTATTATATATAAGTCTTTGAGAAGACATCTGGTTTTATTTTTCTTTGGATAAATACTAGGAATGAGATCACTGGGTCTGATGGCACATGGTAAATGCATGTTAAATGTTATAAGAAATTGCTAAACTATTTCCCAAAGGGGTTATATACCCTTTTGTGTTCTACCAGCAATGTATGGAGATTCCATTTGCTCTGCAGTTAACAGCACATGGTATTGTCAGACATGATAATTTTAGTCATTTTAGTAGGTGTGTAGCGAATCTCATGGTGGTTTTAATTTGCATTTCTCTAAGGGCCAAAAATATTGAACTACTTTTCATATGCTAATTTGCATCTATTCATTCTCCTTGGTGAAGTGTGTGTTTACATATTTTGCCCACATTTCTTGTGTTACAGATTTATTATTGAAATGAAAGAGTTTTTTATATATCCTAAGTCTGGTCTTTTATCCATTGCTTTCCAAATATTTTTCCAAGTCTGTGGCTTATCTTTTCTTCTTCTCCTTCTCCTTCTTCTTTTGTGGTGCTGGGGATTGAACCCAGGACCTTGTGCATGCGAGGCAAGCACTCTACCAACTGAGCTATATCCCCAGCCCCTTTTTTTTTTTAACATTATCATTGCAAGAATCAAAATTTTAATCTAGAGGTATAATTCATAAGTTTTTCATAGTTCATGACTTTTTTGTATTCTGTGGAGCAAATCTTTGTGTAAGCTGAAGTTAAAAAGATTTTTATCTTATATTTCCTTCTAGGAAGATTATAGTTTTTGGTCTATGTTTAGGTCTATGATCCATTTTGAGTTAATTTTTTCACATGGTAAGGGTAAAGATTAAAATTTTGATGGATTATTCCAGCACCATTATTGGAAACACAATTCTTTCACCAATGAAATACCATGGCATCTTGGTTGAAAATCCATTAACTATATATGCGGGTGTTTGTATTTGGACTATTTATTTTGTTACATTGTTATGTCAACACCATACACTGTCTTGAAAACATGTAATGTGAGTTCTCCTAGTTCTTCTTTTTAAAAAGTATTTTGGCTATTGTGGATTCTCATTTTTTTTTCTTTTTGATACAGAGGATAGAACCCAGTGGGTGATTTACCACTGAGCTCCATCCCTAGCCCTTTTTATCTATTTATTTATTTTTATTTTTTAACTTTTTAAAAAATTTATTTACTCTACTTAGGTATACATGAGAGCAGAATGTATTTTGATCCACATAAGTGGGGCACAACTTTTCATTTCTCCAGTTGTACATGATGTAGAATCACACCATATATGCAGTCATACTTGAAGCTGGGGCAACGATGTCCATCTCATTCCACCATTTTTCCTGCCCTCATGCTCCCTCCCCCCTTCTCCCTTTTGGCCAAAGTTTCTCCATTCTTTCCATGCCCCCTCCCACATTATGGATCAACATTCACTTATCAGAGAGAACATTTGGCCTTTGGTTTTTTGGGATTGGCTTACTTCGCTTAGCATGATGTTCTCCAACTCCATCCATTTACCTGCAAATGCCATAATTTTATTCTTTTTTATTGATGAGTAATATTCCATTGTATATAAATACCACAGTTTCTTTATCCATTCATCTATCGAAGGGCATCTAGGTTGGTTCCACAGTTTAGCTATTGTGAATTGAGCTGCTATAAACATAGAAGTGGCTGCAGCACTATAGTATGCTGTTTTTAAGTCCTTTGGGTACAGACCAAAGAGTGGGATAGCTGGGTCAAATGGTGGTTCCATTCCAAGTTTTCTAAGGAATCTCCCTACTGCTTTCCAGATTGGTTGTACCAATTTGCAGTCCCACCAGCAATGTATGAGTGTGACTTTCCCCCCACATCCTCAAGAACACTTAGTGTTGTTTGTATTTTTGATAACTGCCATTCTGACTGGTGTGAGATGAAATCTTAGAGTAGTTTTGATTTGCCTTTCTCTAATGGCTAGAGATGTTGAACATTTTTTCATATGCTTATTGATCAATTGTATATCTTCTGATAGCTGGGCGCAGTGGCGCAAGCCTATAATCCCAGCACTTAGGGAGGCTGAGACAGGAGAATCACAAGTTCAAAGTCAGCCTCAGCAACGGTGAGGCACTAAGCACCTCAGTGAGACCCTGTCTCTACATAAAACACAAAATAGGGCTGGGGATGTGGCTCAGTGGTCGAGTGCCCCTGAGTTCAATCTCCAGTACTACCTCCCCCCCCAAATTGTATATCTTCTGAGAAGTGTCTGTTCAGCTCCTTAGCCCATTTATTGATTGGGTCGTTTGTTTTTTTTGGTGTTAAGCTTTTTGAGTTCTTTATATATCCTGGAGATTAGTGCTCTATCTGACATGAGTGTGGCAAAAATTTGTTCCCAGAATGTAGGCTCTCTGTTTACCTCATTGATTATTTCTTTTGCTGAGAAGAAGCTTTTTAGTTTGAATCCATTCCATTTATTTTTTTTATTTTTTTATTTAAAAAATTTTTTTTTCTTAGTTGTAGATGGACACAATGTCTTTATTTTATTGCTTTGTATGTGGTGCTGAGGATCGAACCCAGGGTCTCACGCATGCGAGGCAAGCGCTCTACCGCTGAGCCACAATCCCAGCCCCCCATTCCATTTATTAATTCTTGATTTTATTTCTTGCGCTTTAGGAGTCTTATTAAGGAAGTTGGGACCTAATTCAACATAATGAAGGATTGGGTCTACTTTTTCTTCTATTAGGTGCAGGGTCTCTGGTCTAATGCCTAGGTTTTTGATCCATTTCCAGTTGAGTTTTGTGCATGGTGAGAGATAGGGGTTTAGTTTCATTTTGCTGCATATGGATTTCCAGTTTTCCCAGCACCATTTGTTGAAGAGCCTATCTTTTCTCCAAAGTGTGTTTTTGGCACCTTTTTCTAGTATGAGATAACTGTATTTATGTGGGTTTGTCTCTGTGTCTTCTATTCTGTACCATTGGTCCACATGTCTATTTTGGTGCCAGTACCATACTGTTTTTTTTTTTTTTATTATAGCTTTGTAATATAGTTTAAGGTCTGGTATTGTGATGCTTCCTGCTTTGTTGTTCTTGCTAAGGATTTCTTTGGCTATTCTGGGTCTCTTATTCTTCCAAATGAATTTCATGATTGTCTTTTCTGTTTCTATAAGAACAATGTTGGGATTTTAACTGCAATTGCATTGAATCTGTATAGCGCTTTGGGTATGGCCATTTTGACAATAGTGATTCTATTGATATCTATTATACAATAGTATTCTATCCAAGAGCATAGGAGATCTTTCCATCTTCTAAGGTCTTCTTCAATTTCTTTCATTAGCATCCTGTAGTTTTCATTGTAGAGGTTTTTCAGCTCTTTTGTTAAATTGATTCCCAAGTCTTTTATTTATTTTGAGGCAGAATCATGATAAGTTGCTGAAGCAGGCCTCAAACTTGCAATCTTCCTGCCTCAGGCAGAGAGTGGTAGGGATTACAGGAGTGTGCCATCTGCATGGCTTTTTGCTTTTTTGGGATGTGGATGGGTACCGGGAATTGAACCCAGGAGTACTTGACCACTGAGCCACCTCCCCAGCCCTGTTTTGTGTTTTATTTACAGATAGGGTCTCACTGAGCTGCTTAGCACCTCACTGTTGCTGAGGCTGGCTTTGAACTTGGGATTCTCCTGTCTCAGCTTCCCAAAGTGCTATGCAGCTGTGCGCTACCACACCCGGCTTCCATTTTTATATAACTCTTAGAATCAGCTTTTCAAATCCTACAGTAGAGCTTGCTGGGATTTTTAGGAGGACTGCATTGGATCTATAGGGGGAAAATGTTATCATAATACTATTAACTCCTCTGATCCATAAACATACTTTACCTCTCTATTTTTTAAAATCTTTAATTTCCCTCAGTAATTTAAAAACATTTGGTGTACATATCTTGCATGTATTTCATTAGATTTATTTGGTATTTCATGTTTCATAATATGCTTGTAAATGGCATTGTCTTTCAATATCCAACTATTTACAGCTACTATACATAATTGATTTCAAATAAATCATCCATTTCATTTAAGTTCTTAAATGTGTTGGCCTTAAGCTATTTAAATTTTTCTTTATTATCATTTTAATACCTGTAAAATATATAGTGACATTTCCTTTTTTATTTTATTTTTTAAACATTTTTTTAGTTGTTGATGGACCTTTATTTATTTATTTATTTATTTATTTATTTATTTATTTATTTATCTATATGCAGTGCTGAGAATCAAACCCAGTGCCTTACACATGCTAGGTAATTGCTCTACCACTGAGCCACTACCCCAGCCCCTCCTCTTTTATTTCTGATATTGATACTTTGTATCTTCTTTTTTCTTCATCCAACTGGATAAATGTTTATAAATTTTACTGAACTTATCAAAGAACTGCTTTTGATTTCATGAATTTTCTCTGTCCTATTTCATTGGTTTCTGCTTTCCCATTTCCTTCTGCTTATTTTGATTTTACCATTTTCCTAGCTTTTAGTGTAGAAGCTTATACCATTGATTAAACACTTTTCTTTTTAAATATAAGCATTTTTAATATTCTAAATGTCCTACCTAGCACTCCTTTAGTTGCATTCCACAAATTTTGATATGTTGTATTTTCATTTTAATGACATTGAAAATAGTAATTTTTCTTGTGATTTCTTCTTTGTGTCAGGGGTTATCTAGAAATATGTTGTTAAATTTCTAAATCTTTGAGAATTTTCCAACTGTATTTCTGCTATTAATTTCTCATTTAATTCCAATCTGTTCAGAATATGTATTTTGTATTATTTCAATCCTTTTAAATTTGTTAAGATTTATTTTATGGCCCAAATATGATATATCCTGTTGAATGTTCCATGTACACTAGAAAAAAAAAAAGTTTTTGCTGTTTCTGGATGAAGTATTCTCATGTCAGTGAGATCTAGTTGTTTGATTAGTATCGTTTAAGGGATTTATGTCATTTTTTTTTTTTTATTCTCTCAAGGACATGTTAAATCTCCATTATGTAGTTTTTGGTTTGTTTATATTTTTCCTTTTTTAATCAGTTGTCTTTTATGTATTTGAAAGCTTTGTTATTAGGTGCAAAGACATTTAGGATTCCTATGTTTTCTTGGTGAACTGATACTTTTTATATAATGCTCTCCTTATCTCTGGAAATATTCTTTTTTCTGAAGTTTGCTTTGTTTGATACTAAGCCTCTAGCCCCCTTTTGAGTAGTGTTTGCAGTATGTCTTTCCCCATTCTTTAACTTTTAATATGTCCACATCTTTATATTTAAACCAGCCTCCTGTAGAGGGATTTTTCTTTGACAGTCTTCATTTTTAAAATGTTAAGACCATTGATCCTGCAGGTGGTAATTCACGTGGTTGGATTTATATGTGCCATCTTGCAAGTTGTTTTCTGCTTGTCATATCTCTGTTTTTGTTTTTGTTTTCCCTGTGTTCTTTTGAAGTTTTTGGGCAATAACTCAATTGTGTCTCTACTTCTGGCTTATTAGTTACATGTGTTTTAAGTTGTTGCTCTGGTTTACAATATGCATCTTTAACCCTTTATATTTAACCTTGAAATAATAAGTATGTTTTGATTTCCTGTCCTATCTTTGTGCTATTATTTTACATTTAACTTCTACATGTGCTAAACTCATAATACATAGTCACATTTTTTATTTATTGGTAAATCATCTTTTAACAAGAGTAAAAATGAGGAAAACATATTTCAATATTTACCCTTATTTCTTATCTTTAAAATCCTTCAATTCTTCGTATAAATCAAAATTTGCATCTGGTTTTATAGTCTTTCTGCCTGAAACTATCTGTCAACGTTCTTGTAGTGCATCAGGACTGGCAATGGATTATCTGTGTTTGTTGGAAAAAGTCTTTACTTCATCATTATTTTTGGCATTTTTTTGCTGGGTATAGAATTCTAGTACCCTCCTCACCCTCAACCACCTTTTTCCCCTTTCTGTGAATAAGCAATGTCATTTCTATTATCTTCTGGCTTTTGGAGGCGGGTATTGGGGCTTGAACTCAGGGGTACTTGACCACTGAACCACATCCCCAGCCCTATTTTGTGTTTTATGTAGAGACAGGGTCTCATTGAGTTGGTTAGCACATCGCCATTGCTGAGGCTGGCTTTGAACTCGCGATTCTCCTGTCTCAGCCTCCCAAAGTGCTGTGATTACAGGCATGTGCCACCACGCCTAGCTTGGCTTTTGTATTTTTGACAGAAAATGTGAAATATAGACTATTTTATTTATTATGAAATATTTCTTATTCTCTGGCTGCTGTCTAGCTTTTGTCTTTAACACTGATTTCCAGAAGTTTAACTCATGTGTCTAGGGTGTGTGTGTGTGCTTAAATTTATTCGGTTTTAAATTCACTGAGCTTCTTGGTTCTGTGGCTTATAAATTTTGGAAACTATGTGGCCATTATCTCTTCAAATATTTCTTCTGTTCATTCTCTCTTTTTTCTTTTGTCTTAAATTATTCCTATTCAATATCATTATACAATATATTAGATGCTTTTTTTCCCTGATTTTCCCTTTGTGCTTCAACTCGCATAATTTCCACTTTCCTATCTTCAAATTCACTGATTCTTTTCTCTGCATATTTAGTCTGCTGATAAATTCATTGAAGGAATTTTTATCTCTGCTATATTTTATTTCTAGAATTTTTTATTTGACTTAAAAATTAATTTTCATTGATGCATTGAAATTATCTGTGGGGCTAGGGTTGTGGCTCAGTGGTAGAGCACTTGCCTAGCATGTGTGAGACCCTGGGTTCAATCCTTAGCATTATATATAAATAAATAAAATGAAGGTATTGTGTCCATCTACAACAAAAAAATTTTAAAAAATTATACTTAAAAAAAGAAATTATCTGTGGATATTCCCTTTTTCTATCAGCTCTTTTAACAGATTAATTATAGCTATTTTAAAATTTCATTCAACATTTGAGTTATATATTCAACATTTGAGTTATTTATGGATCTGGTTCTGTTGACTGCTTTGTTCTGTTGACTGCTTTGTATCTTGAAAATGTGTTTTCTTATTTTTTTTTGTGATACCTGTAATTTTTTGGTTGGATGCTAGACACTATGGGTAGAACAGAGGAGGCTGAAGTAAATAAAAAGTCAGCATAGCTTTTATTTTATCAGGCCTTTACTGTGGAGAGCTGAGTCAATCTAATCAGTAGTCTAGCTGGGCTTGCTTCTTTGGTGACCTTCAGTGAACCATAGCCTTCTTTCCTTCATGAGTGGCCCAAGATGCTAGAGGGTTCTTAGTTCATGTGCTCTACCCATCACTTGGAACCCAGGGGTCATCTACCACTGCACTACAATCCCAGCCCTTTTTATTTTATTTTAATTTTTTAATTTGTTTTATTTAGGCTTACATGTTAACAGTGCAAATTGATTCATTGTACATAGATAGAGGATAACATATCAGTTCTCTAGTTGTAAGTTGTATAGAATCATAACATATATGCAGTCATACATAAAGTTAGGGTTATTATAACCATCATATTCCACCACCTTTACTGTCCCCACCTTTTAATTTTTGATACAGTGTCTTGCTAAGTTGCAGGCTGGCCTTGAACTTGGCAATACTTTTGCTTCCGCCTCTGGAATAGGTAGAATTAGAGGTGAGTGCCATCAAGCCTGCCTACCCATAGTTTTTAAGCAAGGCCTTGTGATTTGATAGGCTCAACAAAAGTTAAAATTTTGTAGACTGATTTATTTAGTTTTTTCACATTGTCAGGGTAAGAACAATATTCTTTTGTAGTTTTCTACATCTTAAGTGGGAGAAGAGCTGCACTTAATATTTTTTAAATAGCCCTATTTTTCTGTTTAAATCATTTCTACATAACTAAGAATTTTGCCTAGTAGAGGAGGCAATGTATGGTAATAGTTAAGGGCAGACAAAACAAGTTTCAGACACAACTGGTTTTGGATCTTACCTCGGCCACTTACTATTAACTTCACTAGCTAGATGATCTGGAGCAAATTAATGAACTGTTATTCAGGTTCCTCATTTGTAAGGTTAGGGAAGAGTGAAATAATGCATTTAAAATATTTAGTATAATGCCTGACTCCTAGAAAATATTCAATGGGTGGCCATTATCAGATTTAAATTTAATATTAGTAAGCCTGGCAAGAGATTAGAGGATACCCTCTAGAGAGGAAAGACTAGTGGCTAGAAGGCCAGTTAGCACATACATTCAGGAATTCATACAAGAGTCATAAGGGCTTGAAAAAGGCTACACCAAAGGAGGTAGAAAAGACAGTGTAAGGAGCATATGCCATAGACATGCCTGAACACGCTGGGAACTCAGTAAATTGCTGGCCATGAAGAACAGTAGCCTTTGACTTGCTTAATCATGCCTGCTTGCAATTGATAAGGGACTGTACGGGGCACCTAACCATAGGCCTGCCTAGCAATGACTGGTTACAATCGATAGGGAGCTCAACTCCATGCACATGCACAAAGAAAGGCCCAGTTGCATTTATAATATCTCACTGGACATAACCAATGGACATTGACTTTTATCAATCACCAGCTCACACCACCAACTTGGAACTGCATTTAAACTGCTTGTCCTTCCACATTGTGAGCTTTTCTCCAAGGATATCAGTGAGACCGGCCACCTTGCTGTCTGTCCCTGGATCAGGTCCACCATTCCCTGACATCCAGCCGTTGGCTGAAGAGAACCACCAGACAAGAACAATGTCCGCTCTTTGGCTAAGACAAGTCACCTGGCATCAGAGGTATTTTGAGGCTTGTGGTTGCTCTAGGATTGTGTGAATTGCTGGTAGTGTGTAGTTGCCCTAGGATAGTGTGACTTACCTATAGTGTTTAATTAGTGCGCATTGAATGCTAGTTGGGGCGCTCCAGCATACCCAACGCTTTTTGCATTAATGAATTATATTTGATGATTGTTGTTATTGAACATACACTTGCATTGAAAGACAATCCACTTCCAAGTAATTATTAATTGCACATGCCACTCGTGACAGACAGACTTGATGCTTATGTGTAATCAACCATCCCGGGGTCATGTGCTTGTTATCCCATCTTCCTGGTACTTCTCTACCTTCTCATTAATCTTTGTTTAGTCTAGTTCAACACAACCCCATGCTTGTTTGGCTACCTGTCAATTGAGAATCATTTGAGAGATGGGCCAGGTTTGATCCACATTAGCGTACCCCTGGTGCTCCATACAGTGTCTAGCGTATAGGCATCCATAACTCCACGGACTTAAACTTAGCTGGAAAGTTATTCTGTTCTCTTTCTTGGTACTACAGCCACTGTGCAATTGTCTGTAGCTGAGAGCACAGTTATTGTGACACTGCCACACTAGAAGCTGTGTTAAGCTGAGTAGCCCCTCTTGTTTGTTTCTGGCCAGGTATAGGGCCAGCCATGAAGTGTGTTGAGTTCCTAAGCCTCAATCACCCAGCTAGAAGAGCCCATCACTTTGATTTTTTTAGAAGCTTTATATTCTTGCATCTGTTTGTCAGTCTCCCTAAAGATGCTTTTCTTGATTTAGTCTCCATTTCATTGACTCTCAGTATGCAGTTAATTAATGGGTTGGGGTCGGAGATGAACTCAGTCACCTGGGCTGCCTGTATGTGTCATTCCTGTCCTCATGGAAAACCCATGTTGGCATGAGCTTCTTGGTTTTATCATCATCTTCTAGCCCCCATGTTAGTTCTGCAAAGGTCCTTATGTAACAAGATGAAGAGAATCACATTTGGCAGAATTCCTTTCAGCAAGAGGGCTATTTTTGCTGAGAAGAATTTCCTTGATAAACCTTCTTGTTGAGAGGGAGGGAGGGGGAGAAAGGGGGAGGGAGAGAGAGAGAGAGAGAGAGAGCGACCTCAAGGGACCTCATTGGGAAGAGAATAAATGTGAGTGAAGCTGCAGAAGCTTTGCTTGTGGCCCCTACAGGAGACCAAGGACCTGGAGCCAGAGAGATGATGGCAGGCAGCCCGCCCTGTGCTATGACTCCTCTCCTCTTCTTCATTATGCCCCATGTCGTCAGTTCCAGTATCACCTTCATATTGTGCTGGGAGTGAGAGGCTTAAAAAAAAACAAAAACAAATGTAAGAAAGAATCAAAAGCAAGTATTCAAACAAAGATATCTGTGGCAGCCAGAAAATAGAAACAAATGTCCATCGATGGATGAATGGATAAAGAAATATGGTATATCCACACACAGAATGTGTTCAGCCATGGGAAGGAGCTATACTGCTACACGCTACAACACGAATGAACCTTGAACTCTGTGCTTGGTGCAAGGACCCAGACAGGGAAGTGCACGTACCCATCATTCCATTTATACAGAACACCCAGAATCGGCAAGTCCATGGAGATGGAAAGCAGATTGGTGGTTGCTAGTACAAGATGCAGAGTGACTGCTTAGTGATTATGGGGCTTCTGGTTGGAACTAAAAGGTTCTAGAACTAGATAGCAGATTGGTGGTGTGACGTTGTGAATATACTTAATGTCATTGATTTGTGCACTTTAAAATGCTCAAAATGGTAAATTTTATGTTGTATATCACCATAAAAAATCATGTAGTGCTGCACTGGAAAGGGAAGCCAGGGCAGATAAGTGGTTAAAGAAGTGCTGAAAGACCATCTAAAAAGAATTGAATGGCTTTTAACTATCTCAGCCTCTGCCACTGGGATTTGGGCCAAGGTTAACCAGGTGTCTGGCAGCCCTGCGGGAGACCCAAAGGGAAGGGTAAACATTACAAAGGGTTTTTAAAAACTTTGAAAGCTGTGGGTTGTAGTGGTGCATGCCTATAATCCCAGTGATTTGGGAGGCTGAGGCAGGAGGATCACAAGTTTGAGGCTAGCCTGGGCAACTTAGTAAGGCCCTAAGCAACTTAGAAAGACCCTGTCTCAAAATAAAAAAATAAAAAGGGCTGGGGATATGGCTCAGTGGTAAAGACCTCCTGAGTTCAATACCTAGTACCCCATTCAAATTGAAAGCATAAACAACTTCTGAATATAGACTTTTATAGACTTACTCAGCCTAAGTTTACAATAGTATTGAAATAATTTTTAAAATAGTGTTGGGTGATTACTTGTTTACTAGCAATCAGTGAGTGTATGGTTTAAGTCTGTTCAATGGTAAAATTCTCAGATCAGAGTTCAGTTTTTTGAATATGGAAATATGTGCAAATATCAAATTTTATCACTATTACTGTAATCTCAAGTATGAATATATAAATTTGTTAAGAATGAACCTAATGGAAAGCTTTCCTTACAACTGACCATGGAAAATGATGCTGGAGACCTGAAAGCACTGGAGAGGCAGCCTATGGCAGTGGAGAGGGAGGGTGTTCTGCCATTCAATGTCGTTGGGCATCTTGGCTCACTAACAGCACCAGGGAGCATGAATGAGGAGCTCTGTGGATAGCGACGCAGCCAGGGCCATCATCTTGCCCTAATGAAGAGCAGAAAAATCTAGGATCTTCCCTTTTGTTCTTGTCATTAGCCCCAGTGTCTCCATTAGAGTCCTGAAGACTGGTTCATTCTGTGTGCTGAGGTCATGGTGGCAAGACCCAAAAGGTCTGAAGAAATCTCACAGCATTTCTTCAAACTTTGATCTCCTTCGTGTCTTTGTTAAACTGACCTTATCAACAAAGTTGGCCCTGGACCACTTAATGCTACTCTTCCCAACGTATTTCCCATCCTTGACCTTGCAGAGCTTTTCCCAGTAGAATCTTTTCACATAATAGGTGATTTATCAATTTTATTTTTCTGTCTCTAGAATGCAGAATCCCTGAGGGTGATCTACTTGCCCTGTAGTTGTGAGGAATTAGTATCTTTTTATTGTAAATTATATTGGCTAACACCTGAGAGATGAGCTTTACCTGTGTAGTGCTATTTGGCTATTAGCTGTCAGGGACAGGTAAAGGTCTCTGTTTATATCACCAGTCATTTCCACTGGATATCTACTTCAAAGACATCTGACTTCTGTGGAAATTGTCTCAACAAAATTAGTTTTTATTTTGCATGTTAATGTTGATTTTGAACTCAGTGAAACAGTTGAAAGTGCAGTGTATACAATTTTTGAAGCACATTGGAAACACTAGATAACAGTGTTGCCAAGTCTTAAAATAGAGTTTGTTTGGCTAGTAAGAACAATTTTTTTTAAAAAGAAGTTTCAGCTACATAATTTAACATTTACGTTTTAGTTTAGAAGTAATTCATGTTCTTATTATAGTCAGAGTAATTCTGTTCTAGAATGACATTCAGTGGGGGCATTTAAGAGGATGCCCCAGAGGACAGCCCAGTGTGACATCTCCAAATATATCCTTAAAAACATGAAAAGAAGAGAATAACTGCACTGTTATAGACATAAGCCAGCCAGTTCTGGTTCGGCTTGGCAGATGGGGGCTTTGATTTGGGCTGCTTTTCCTTATATCATAGAACTTATGCAGCCAATGGATAATCTGGCCTGAAGGAGACTACGGTGGTCAGGACTAAGATAGGCAGTTTGTGCTTCATCTCCTTTTTTTCCTGGCATTAGATGTGTTTGGGAGACTTTACAATATAGATTCATGGTTTTGGTGTATGGGCCCATTGCTCATGAATTTATTCAACCCTTTCTTCTTTTTCTCACTCCATCATGTTTTCTTTTTTCTTTTGTGGTGCTGGGGATTGGGCCCTGTTATATTAGGTATTAGGCATCATGGTAGGTTATGGGGAAACTGAGATGAATAAAAGTTTGACGTTATCCCAGAGGAGCTTACAGTTCAGTTCACACTGTCTGGCTTCCTGATTAGCTAAGTTTGTATATGACCACACCTTTAGGTTCCACAATAGGCATTGTCATGATCTGGTCTGATGGAGAGGAATAATATGCCAGCAGTCTCACATCTGAAGAAATGTTATTTTTTCCTAAATAAAGTTTTGAGCACTGTCAGGCCTTCCTAATAAGAGTAATAATCTAGAACCCAGGTTTGATAGAAATACAATATCATTAGAAGCTCAGGCCAGCAGTGTGCCCTAGAAGTGGGAGAGCAGAGGCTGGTTTGTTAAAATTGAGAAGAGAATGGAGACTGAGCTGTAGCATGGGTTATGCTGTAGTGCTTGGGTAGCAGGCAAGACTGCTGTTACCTTTGTTTGGTTATGGATTGGCCCAAAGACAACAAAGTCATACAAAGACATAGCAATGACCTCAAGAGAGGGGTGTCACCAGAGTCTCCTGTGAATGAAATAGTTTTCTACCAGTGCTTTTTGCATCCTGGCTCCCAGAAGTGCCAGAATCTTATTGTCAGACAAAAGACAAGGTCAAGAGTGTGGATAAATTGATGGAGAAATGGAGGCAAAAGACAAGTGGTCATGAGATTTGGGATAAGGACCAGGAACACTAACAAAACAACCCTTGCACAGAAAAGCCAAGCCCGAGGTATTCCCCATAAACCGTGCCATCTGCAGTTATCATTGGCTTCCTGCTTTGGCACTGCTAGGTCTTGAGGTTGTATTGGAGGAAGTGACCATTTCCCAAATATTTTCATTGCAACAGAAACTAACTCTGACTGATGGTTTACTAGTGTCATTCTTTTCATAGTTTCTAGCTGTATGATCAGAGACTCAGACTCAAAGACTGGACGACATCACTGTGAGGATTCATATGGGCCCAGACTACAGTCTTATTGAGGACCCACTAATAGTCCTATAGCCAGGACTCCTGAGTCTGGGTAAAGCTCAGTCCTGAGAGATCAATGAGAATGCTGCAATTTGAGCAGATGGCTCAGAATTAGTGACCGTTTATCTTTATTCTGCAACCTTCCTTTCCAGGACCTCCAGAGATTTCCAGTATTCTGGTTCTCCTATATTTCTTCCTCAAGCTGCTTGGCTCCTACTGCCATTTATTGTCCATGTCCAAACACAAGTTACGGAAAGGAATTCAATTCTCTCTCTCCTGTTGCTCAGGGAAACCCAGAGGGGTGCTCAAGACAGGCCAGGAGACTTCAGCTGTGTTGTGCATAGGACTCAAAGGTGCTATAACTCTACACTCAGCATGTTTCATTCTCTCTCCTGCTCAGCTGCAAACCCAGGGCACATATGTAACGTGCTTGGCCAGTTCTTGGCACAATCAGAGATGCTCAACAAATGGCTGTTGCAATTGTTATTGCCACCCAGGGCTGCTTTAAAATTGTTGCTCTCTGGTAATAACAGGATTTCTCCCTCCTTCCCCTTCTTTTTCCTTTTGTTGGTGGGAGCGGTGGTGGTACTGGAGATTGAACTCAGGGGCACTCGACCACTGAGCCACATCTTCAGCCTATTTTGTATTTTATTTAGAAGACAGGGTCTCACTGAGTTGCTTAGGGCCTCGCTGAGTTGCTGAGGCTGGCTTTGAACTCGTGATCCGTCTGCCTCAGCCTCCTGAGCTGCTGAGATTACAGGTGTGCGCCACCGTGCCCAAGCCCTTTTCTCTCTTGATGTGTGTGTTTGCACACACATAATCTACCCAGAGCATGCAGGCACGCACAACACATACACAGACACATTCTCATGTTCGCAACAATTAGTTCTTTGAAATAACTAACACTCCTGATTGCTGATCATAAGTGGGTATTTTCAAGGCTTTTTAGAGGGTACATGTTCAGCTTTCTTAGCTTTAACAACTCTTTTATAAGATACCAGTTTCTTCATTGAGGAGGAAGTAAATGAAAGATCCTCATCTCTTAGTGTGTGTGTGTGTATGTAACTGATATAATGCACAGACACCTATAACTTGTAATTAAGAGTAGGCAGGACATTTTCAGGGAATTTGGAATTTCTGTTTTTTGTTCTCCTTTGCATCCTGTGGAAATGTCCATCCAGACCTAAAGCATGGGCTAGGGATATAGCTCAGTTGGTAGAGTGCTTGCCTCTCATGCACAAGGTCCTGGGTTCAATGCCCAGCACCACCAAAAAAAAAAAAGAAAAAAGAAAAACAAAACAAAAGAACCTAAAGCACATGGAATGCTGAGTCTGGCTGAGGCCTCTGTGTACCTGCCAACCACAGGCCATTTCTGTAGGTATGTAGGGAACTAGAGAACAAACACATCAGGCAGGTGAAAGGAAGGTCAGCTGCAATTGGATGCCTGAGTTTTCTGGTGCCCACAAAGCATTCCTAGTGTATGCCTCCTGGTGGGATTGTGTGCCTTTCACCTGGGAGGATGCTAGCAGGACACCTACAAGAGACCTGGTTATTGTGAGGGTGTTCATGGATTCTGTTCTCTTGTGGACCTGGGCTACTCCTCATAGGAAGTGCTTTGTGGCAAGTGGAGCTCATAAACAGGATCCAGAGTGGCTCTGGGAAAATAAAGACTCTTGGAGGATGAGTGAGATTCTCTGCAAAAAGATTTTAACTTCATGCGTATACCAGCTCTGGGACGACTGGCTGATAAGCCCTTCCGTCAAGCAGGATCCTTCCCTTTAGAGTAAGATAGTGAAAAGGCTCACGGAAGCAGAAAAGATTCCTGAGAAGTTGACTTGCCTGTGGGTCTAGGAAGGCGGGACTTTGTGAGCTTGCTGAGAGTCTGGCCCGGCTGGTGCAGGGATGGCTCTGGCTGTCTCAGGCCAGGGATGGCTCTTGCTGGCCTGGGTGGGACCCTGTTTTGGGGGGATGGGGGAGAGGGGATTTGAGTGGTTAGGCTGAGTCACTTTGGGCTCCCTCACTCTTGAGCCTTTCTAATCTTCTATTTTCAGAAGCTTTTCTCTAAGAGGATGCTCGGGCAGTGACTCCAAACTCCTTTAGTGCCATCTTTGATGCTCTCGGGATACTCATTACCATCTCTCCTATTTTTTTTTCTTTTTAAAATTAAATAACTTCATAGTAATTTTTGAAACCAAGACATGAAATCCCTATAGACAGAGATGGGGCACAGAGTTCCTAGGTCAAAGGATACTGGGCCATAGCTCCCTAACAAGTGTGCCCAGGGATGCCCAGGTTAGGAGGTAGGTTACACTGGGATATTTAAAAGGGGTTGGGAAAAGTTCCTTTAATTTTTTTTTTTTTTTTTAGTTGTAGATGGACACGATGTCTTTATTTTATTGCTTTGTATGTGGTACTGAGGATCGAACCCAGGGCCTCACACATGCGAGGCAAGCGCTCTACCGCTGAGCTACAATCTCAGCCCAGTTCCTTTAATTGTGTTTCTCCTTGAACATCCATTTTCTGGATATATCAGTGAATCTATCAATCTTCAGAGTTCCCTGTTTATATGAAAGAAGGTGGTACGAGGAGGTGGAGGAGGAAAAGAAGACATCAGGTGAGAAGGGCAACTACCTGAAGAGGGCAAAGGACAAAGGTCCTTTTGTGAGAACTGAGTTTTACTTTTAGAAAGATATTATTTTCATTTTTACCAGCTTCAGATTCAACATGTTCTCCTTGACTCTTGCCTCTGGATTATGTTCCTTCTGAAACAAGCAGTTTATTAGAAATCTGAGCGGCAGGCCCCCTGGAGCCAAAGGATTGTCTCCGGGCTGGATCTACTCTGATGTCAGTGTCAGGGTCATTGGGCACCAAACATTTCCCTGAATTCATGGGGCTTGAATGCCAGGGCTTGTCAGGCTGAATCCCGGTCTTTGTTCAGATTCCAGAGCAGCATCCTGATGTTGTGTCAGGATTCAGAGCCTGTGCCAAGGCAGATGCACAGGGTGTAGACACTGGCAGATGTGCCACCAGCACAGCCAAGAGAAAGGTGACAGTTGGCTTGCAATCCCCACACGCAGACCACGTGGGGGTGATCACATCGTTTGCTACGCCAGGAGGGAGGCAGAGCAAATCACAGATGACACCTGAGGAATGAGAAAATCGGTTGACTTGTTTCCTCCCTTCCTGTTACTACAGCTTGGGAACAGTCTGGAACATTTTGCAGCACTGAGAGCAGATATTTGAACCTCTGCCTGTGTGGGGGCTGGTGAAGGAAATGCCTTCCCAGATGGAGAAGCATGATTGTGTGCACAGGGCGGGGGGATGTACCTTCAACCCCGACTTGCAGCCACTGGGGAGAGGTGCAGGATGGACAGAGAATCTTGCCTTGCTCTCTGTACAATCATTCACCTGTGCTGTTCAACAGTGTGTGTCATGCCACAGCAGGCTTCTTGAACAACAGTGACGTCTGGCTTTGTAGCTTCAGAAAGGTCTCAGGCTGGAGGCTGATGTAACCACATATCACAGGTGGCAGTGCCAAGGGGCTGGTTCCTGGATTCTGGGTGAGAAGCACTCCAAGAGGACCAGCCTCACCTTGAGGCAGTGAAGGCCTCTGCTGGGAACAGTGAGCAGCCACCAGAGTGGATCAAAGAGCTCTGCCATTATGAGACTCATGGCGCAAGGCAAAGTAGTCACCATTTAATCTGCGTAACAACCTAATAATGAGGTTGGACCCTTATTCCCTGTTTTAGAGATGAGCAGATTGAAGTTTACCATGGTTGAGTGGCCAGCTCAAGGCCACACAGCTAATATGAGATGAGGCCAGGATTGAACTTAGACCCCAGGTGCCAAGCAATGGATGAATATTTCCTAATATTGACATTAGTAACAACCCTTGTAGTAACAAATAACCATTCTTAATTTTTCACTAATGGCAAGATAAGTAAAACTAGATGTTTCTATGCAAAGCATCCTCTGTATAGAAAATGGCAACGACAAAGCCAGGCATGGTGGCCCATACCTGTAATCCCAGCAGCTCAGGAGGCTGAGGCAGGAGGATCACGAGTTCAAAGACTGCCTCAGGAAAAGCGAGGTGCTAAACAACTCATCAAGACCCTATCTCTAAATAAAATACCAAAAATAGGGATGAGGATGTGGCTGTGTTGTTGCATGCCCCTGAGTTCAATCCCCAGTACCCACCCCCCCCAAAAAGAAAATGGCAGTAACAAATCCAATGGCACTTTCTTAATGTGATTTTTATACAGAATGCCTGAACTTCAGGAATTGACGGGAACTTCAAATCAAATGACTCATTTTTAAGTCAAGGAGGCCAAAGGAAGAGTGTGTCAAGAAGGGAGTAGAGGGCTGGGATTGTAGCTCAGTGGTAGAGTTCTTGCCTTGCATGCGCGAGGCACTGAGTTCGATCCTCAGCACCACATAAAAATAAATAAATAAGCCAGGCGTGGTGGTACACGCCTGTAATCCCAGCACTTTGGGAGGCTGAGATAGGAGAATGGTGAGTTCCAAGCCAGCTTCAGCAACAGTGAGGCGCTAAGCAACTCATTGAGACCCTGTCTCTACATAAAACATAAAATAGGGCTGGGGATGTGGCTCAGTGGTGGAGTACCCCTGAGTTCAATCCTGGGTACCAAAAAAAAAAAAAAAAAGAGAGAGAGAGAATTGAACCCAGTGCTTCACATGTGCTAGAAGAGTGCTCTACCATTGAGCTATAACTCCAGCCCATGTCTATCCATATATACATATATGTATGTGTGTGTATATATGGGGGAGTATTGGAGATTGAATTCAGGGGAACTCAGCCATTAAACCACATCCCCAGCCCTATTTTTAGCCTATTTAGAGACAGGGTCTTGATGGGTTGCTTAGTGCTTTGCTTTTGCTGAGGCTGGCTTTGAACTTGTGATCGATCCTCTTGCCTTAGTCTCTCAAGCTGCTGGGATTACAGGTATGTGCCACTGTATCCAGCTCTTTTTATACTTGTAACTCTAATTTTCTGAGTATCTGTACATAAAAGGCATTTAGTAAATATTTGTCTACTTGAATGAAGGAAGGAAGGAGGCACAACGGTCACAACAGAGTTTTGAAACAGTCAAAATCGGGGTTTGTGACTTGAGTCCACCTTCATCCATCATCTGTCCTTTCATTGAACATTAAGTATCAGACTCTGATAATCATTTCTGGTTATTGAAGAGAAATGTAGCTCAACAAGACATCAGGCTGAAATAACTTGGTAGGAGGATCTCTTAGTCTCCCTGTTTGATACCCTTATAATTCCTCACTTCAGATGCAAAATGCTCTAGACTCAGGTCTGACCCATTCAAATCCCATCACTTATTATCTGAATGGACAGGGGCTGGATTCTAGGTTTAACTTTCTTCATCTGTAAAGCAAGAATAGCAATACGGATTTTCTCAAGAGTTTTTATTAGGGTTAAATGAGCTGACATGGAGAGGTCCTAATGAAGTCCCTGACAGATAACAGAAGTGTAAAGTGTTTGGTTAATTTCTCTTCTTCACTGTTCTGCCTCTCTGGTAATGTATGACCCATGCAGCTAATCAGTGCTTGATGCTTGGTATGTGTTAACTCATGAGTGAATTGCAATACATGGTCAAAAGTCAGTTTTCTGTGAGGTTGGTTGGAATTCTAGACTATTAATGATAATAGGGTACTTGAGGATCATCTAATCCAAGGTTTTTGTTTTACTTTAAGTAGGGGATACATGATCAGAAACTGATTTTGTACAAACTGAATACTTAAAAAAATTACTAACAGAATTAACAATTCAAAACATATCAGCATTGCAACATAAAAGGTAGTGCAAAACCAATTTACTTTATTCTCAGAAAGATTCAAAGTTGTAGACCTAGTATAAATAATTGGTCAAATATAATAAAAAATAATTGAAAATTCTGGTATCTGACAGACACGAGTATTGCTGAACTGTGGACACATCTCAAGTCTGAGTCTATGGCCACATCATCCCTTGTCAGCATCAGCTTAGTGGCTCTGGGGAGGAGCGTGTGCTTACTCAACTAGTTAGACTGGATTTGTATTTCTCAACTAGTTGTCCAGGATTGGCAAATATTCTCAAGACTTGTTTTTTTTTTTTTAAACAAATGGAAATCCTCTTAAACTGATTTAAACCAAAAAGGGAATTTCTGAAATAACTGACCAAGAGGGCTTCAAGTATGTCTTTATTTTGGTGGTGGAAGTTTTTGTCACAAAAAATGTTCAGGAGCACTATTTTGTTTAAAAAAGTTGACTTTTGCTTCATTAGAGAGAGACTGAAAAAACAAAACAACAAACCCAGTCCTTAAGTTTTAAGTACAATGAACAAACATTATTCTAGAAATATATACCTAGCAAAATTTACATCTTAAGACATGGAAGTGTAATTTCTAGGAGTTTAATTTCAACTTTCCTTATACTCTACATCTCTTTCTCTCTCTCTCTCTTTTTCTTTCTTTTTTTGAGGTGGGAGGTACCAGGATTGAACCCAGGACTGCTTTACCACAGAGTTACATCCCCAGCTCTTTTTTATTTTTTGAGACAGGGTTTCACTAAAGTTACTTAGGGCCTTGCTAAGTTGCCAAGGCTGGCTTTGAACTTGCAATTCTGTCTCAGGCTCCTGAGTGGCTGGGATTACAGGTATGTGCCCACAGACTCTCAGCTGCCATGGAATCAACTTTTTTAGATCCTGTGTATGAGTGAGATCATGTCATACTTGTCTTCCTGTGCCTGGCTTAAGATAATGATCTCCCGTCCCATCCACTTTATCACAAATGACAGGATTTAATCCTTTTTATGGCTGAATAGTATTCTTTTGTGAATATGTACCACATTTTCTTTATCCATTTGTCAGCTGAAGAACACTGGTCATTGGTATTTTGATACAGATTGCATTGAGCCTGTAGATTGCTTTAGAATATGGCCTTTTTAGCAATATTGATTTTTCTGATTCATGAACATCAATGTATTTCCATTTTTTGTGTCCTCTGCCATTTCTTTCATCACTGTTTTACAGTTAAAATTGTAGAGATCTTTTACCTCTTTGGTTAAATTCATTCCTTGGTAGTATTACTATTGGTAGCTAAGGTAAATGGGAGTATTTTTCTCTGTTTCTTGTAATTCAGTTCTGATTTTTGTATGTTGATTTTTGTATCCTCCAATTTTGCTGAATTCATTTATTCTAATATTTTTGGTGGAGTTTTGGGGGTTTTGTATATCTATTACAAAACAGATGACGTAATAGATATACAAAACCCCCAAAACAAAATTGACTTTTCCAATTTGAATATACTTTCTTTATCTTACCTGTTGCTGTGGCTAGGACTTCCAGAGCTATTTTGAATAACAGTGGTGGAAGCGGGCAGCCTTGTCTTAGAAAGCTTTCAGCTTTTCCCCATTCAGTATGACGTTGTTGTTGGCTTATTACAACTGACCTTTATAATGTTGATGTATATTCCTTCTTTACCTGACTTGTTCAGTGTTTTATCATGAAGGATGTTGAATTTAATTTTTTTTACATGTATTGAGATGATCAGATTGTTTTGTCCTTCATTTTGTTACTGCAGTGTATCATGTTTGTTGATTTGCACATGTTAAACCATCCTGGCATGCAGGGATGGATCCCACTTGATCGTGAATAATATTTTTAATACGGTGCTGTATTTGATTTGCTGGTATTTTTTGAGCATTGTTTTTTGCATCTATGTTCATAAAGGATATTGGTCTTTACTTCTTTTTTTTTTTAAGTTTTTTTAGTTGTTGATGGGTTTTTATTTCATTTATTTATTATTTATATGTGGTGCTGAGGCTCGAACCCAGTGCCACACGCATGCTAGGGAAGCACTCTACCACTGAGCTACAGCCCCAGCCCCTGGTCTTTACTTTTTTAAAAAATATTTTTATTAGTTGTTGATGGACCTTTATTTTATTTATTTATATGTGGTGCTGAGAATCGAACCCAGTGCCTCACACATGCTAGGCAAGTGATCTACCACTGAGTCACAGCCCCAATCCCTTTTCTTTTCTTTTTTTATTATGTCCTTGTCTGATTTTGGTATCAGAGTAATGCTGGTCTTGTAGAATATTTTTGGAAGAATTCCCTCCTCTTCAACTTTCTTTTTTGTAATAATTTGAGAAGAATTAGTATTAGTTCTTTAAATGTTAGTACTCAGCATTGAAGCCATTTGGTTCTGGGGTTTTCATTGATGGGCGACTTCTTATTACTGATTCAATCTTATTGCTTTTTATTGTTTTCAAGTTTTCTATTTTTTTTGTGATTCAATTTATGTGTCTAGTTATTTGTCTGTTTCTTCTGGGTTATCACATTTGTTGACATACGGTTGTTCAAAATAATCTCTGATGATCCTTTGTACATTTGTAGTTTCAGTTGTATTGTCACTTTTCTCATGATTTTTCCTTTTTTGTTCTTGATCTTGTGTATTTTTAAAATTATTCTCTTTCTGCTTTGATCTTTATTATCTCCTTTCTTCTACTAATTTTGGGTTGAGCTTGTTATTGTTTTTCTAGTTATTTGAGAGACAGCAAAGGGGCTGTTTATTTGAGATCATTTATCTTTCTTGGATGTGCTGTTGGCTGTAAACGTCTCTCCTAGGACTGCTTGTACCATCTTCTAGGTTTGCATATGTTGTGTTTTCCATTTTTACTTGTTTCAGGAAATTTTAATTTTTTTCTTGATTTCTTCCTTGATCCATTGGTTGTTCAAGAGTAAGTTGTGTAATTTCTCTTATTTGTATTGTTTCCAAAGTTTTTCTTGTTTTTGATTTGCAGTTTTATTGCATTGTGGTTGGAAAAGATACTCAATATGATTTCAATTTTTTAAAATGTGTTGAGACTTGTTTTGTGGCTTGTCATATGATCTATCCTGAACAACGTCCCATTTCCTGTTGAGAGGAATGTGTACTCTATCGTGGTTGGATAGTGTGAAGAGTCTCCAGATGTCTGCTAGGTCCATTTCGTTTAGGACACAAGTTAACTTGGAGGTTTCTTTGTTGATTTTCTGTCTGGATGATCTGTCCTTGCTGCAAATGGGGTGATAAAATTCTGTACTATTATTATCCTGGAATCTCTGTCCCTTTATTATTGTCTATTAATGTTTGCTTATATAGGTGGGTCTTCCAATATTGGGCACATGTAAAATTAGAGTTGTTACTTCTTGCTGAATTAACACTTTCATTATAATACAGTGATCTGCCTTGTCTATGTTTGCTGCTTTTGATTTAAAGTCTATTTTATTTTATGTAAGTATGGCTACTTTTATTTTCTTTGGATTCTATTTAGAGGGAATATCTTATTCCATCCCTTCACTTTCAGCCCATTCATGTCCTTAGAGGTGAGGTGTGTTCCTTGTAAGCAAGATATAGTTGAATCTTGTTTTTCTCTTCTTTTAAATCCATTTAGTCACTGTGTCTTTTAATTGGAGAATTTAATCCACTTACATTTAAGATAATTATTGATGAAGATCTTACAGACATTTTGTGAGCTGTTTTCTAGTTTTATTATAGTTTCTTTTATAGTCTTGCTTTGTGGCTATGTGATTTACTGTAGTAGTATGTTTTAATTCCTTGCTTATTTTTGTTTTTTCTGTTACAGATTACTTTGTGGTTACCATAAGGCTTATCAAAAATCATCTTTTGATTATAACAAAATATTTTGAAATGATAGTAACTTAACATGATAGTAAAGATAAGAAACAAAAGAGAAAATACTAATATATATATATTTTTTGGCACCAGGGATGGAACTCAGGGGCACTCGACCACTAAGCCACATCTCCAGCCCTATTTTTGAGTTTTAGGTAAAGACAGGGTCTCACTGAGTTGCTTAGCACCTCGCCATTGCTGAGGCTGGCTTTGAACTCGCAGTTCTCCTGTCTCAGCCTCCCAAAGTGCTGGGATTACAAGCATGAGCCACCACGCCCGGCGAGAAAATACTAATAAAAACTCTACACTGCACTCCATTTCTCCCACATTTTACATTTTCCTATATTGCCTATTTCTTAACATTTTAATATAATTATTGCTTTTAATTATTTTGTTTTTCAGTCTTCATGCTACAGGCATAAATGGTTTATGTTTCTCTGTCACCATGTTTTACCAGTGGGTTTTATACCTTGTGATGTTTTCCTCTTGCTTATTATGATATATCTTGGGATAAACTTGAGTTAAGTTTTACTGGAGGCTTTTAACCTCTCTATACCTGGATACTTGTATCCTTTAGGTTTGAAAAGTTACTATGTCTTTGAGTAAACTTTTTACCCTTTTGGCACACTTGAGTCTGTCTTGAACTCCAATAACTTGGATGTTTGTTCTTTTAATGCTCTTCCAAAATTTACAGAAGTTCTCTTCATTTTTCTCCTCCAACTGTGTATTTTCATATTGCCTGTGTTTGTGCTAATTCTTTCTTCTCTTTGCTCTATTCTACAATTGATACTTTCCATCATGTTTTTACTTATTTTGCAATGCTGAGGATTGAACTCAGGGCCTCACACAGGCTAGGCAAGTACTGTACTATCCCCAGACTTTATATTGTGTTTTTAAATTCACTTGGTATATTTTTCAGCTGAAGGATTTGTGTGACTCTAAAAAACTGCTTCCATCTAAGTTTCTCTGATAAAATACTCAGGCATTTTTGTTTCCTTGGAGCTTGTTACACTTCATTAAAATAGCTGTTTTAAAATTCTCCATTTGAGGCTGGGCCCTTTTTGGTTACTACATGGTTGGTTTCTGGTGGTTTGGGAGGTGAGGTCATGGTTCCTTGGAGGAATGTTATCTGTGCATTGAGGGATTGGGTATTTATTCCATCTTCATGACCCTGCTTTGTGGCTAGGTTTGCAGATAGTCCAGCATGCTATTTATTTTCTGAGTTGGTATTCACTTCTGCTGTTTCAGAGCTAGGTGGTGCCCTAAGTTTAGGTCTGTCCTGAGTAAGCTGTTGGTGTGTTGCTGGTATTTCACCACTAGAGGGCAATCTAAGTTCAGGTTTGTCCAACTCTACTGCTGGTGTGTTCAGTGTTGAACTGAGGGAGTCTGTCCTCAGAGACTTTTCCTAGGGCTTGGGTAGGCCCTGAAATCTCATCTACAGCCATTGGTCTTTGGTCACTGAGGGATTCTGCCTGTCTTGGATGGAATTGCTGTGGAGAGAGCAGCACCCCTGGCCCCTGCAATGGGACTTGGAGCACACCTTCCTTTTCTTTCCCTGAGGAGATACTTACTCTGCGTTATGCTGCCGATGGTTGGAGCAGGCAGTCCTGTGCTCACCAGTGCTGCCACTTTGGGTCACACAAAGAGCCCAGCTCAGCCATGGGGCAGGACCCAACCCACTCTGTTGTGGGTAGCTTCTGTTGAGATAGCCCAATGGCTGAATTCTGCTGCAGCCAGGCACAGGTGATGCTGGCTGGAATAGAAGTCTGTATGCTTCTGCCTCACATCAGGGTTATTCAGAGGCTTTGTCCACAGATATGCCCGGGGATGGGGCTGTTAGGATCTGCCAAGTGGTAGGCTTTGCTAGCCTGGTGTCAAGTTCCAAGGGAAAAGTCCTGTGCTTACCATACACCCCATCCTACCCCCAGCAGTCTTGCTCCATGCTATGCTACACAAGGCAGTGTTGGTGACAGCGGTCCCTTGGCCACTAAGGCTGATACTAAGCAGGGATGTGCCTGAGTCTCATAGCTGCAGGACCTATATGGTCTTGGGGGTCGGGGTGCACCAGGCCTCCCCCACAGCTGGTGTTGACAGAGGCTGAAATACAAGCCTGTTCCCCTGGGGTGCAGGTCTCTGCCAGGTGCCAGCATAGGTCTAGAAGCTCTGTGAGCCCTGACCTGGGTATGGCTGGGGGAGAGGTGGGTGGCACCTGAGTCTCACAGCTACAAGGGCCTGCAGAGTCTCAGGAGGGTGGTGTGCCCTGGCCCCTCCATGGCTGACACTAGTGCAGGTCAAAAACATGAGTCTGTCTTGCTGCGGTGCAGGTCTTTCCCTGAGGCTGCAGGTCTAGAGGCTCAATCCGTGAACTCTGGTTGGTTCTAGGTCTTTCCCTTTGGTTTCTGCCTGGTGCTGGGTCTTGTAGTGGCAGGTCCAGCACTGAGTCTCAAGGTATAGTCCTGCCCTGCTCCCTGGTGATAGGTCTGTGGGAGAAAACTGCTGGAGGACCTTACTCAGCTGCCATCTTCTAACTTGGCTATTGAGAATTTTCCTCTTTATTATGGGCTTTATTGTATTGTCTTACTTGATAAGTTATTATTTGATTATAGACATTGACTTTTATCTTGATGGGTGCTAGATATTTTTGTATTCCTGTGTGAGTTTTCTGGGACATGGTTAAGTTACTTGGTCCTTGGTTATAGTTTGATCCTTTTGGGTTTTGCTACAAGTGTTAGGTGGGACCAGAATAGCATTTAGTCTAGTGCTGATTTTTCCCATTATTGAGGCAAAACACTTTTGAGTACTCTACTCATTATCCTGTGAATGATGAGGTTTTCCACTCTGGTTGGTGGGAACAGATGCTGTTCATGGCCCCATTTGAACATAGAGGATTATTCACTTCCCTGATCCTTAGGTTGTTCCTTTAATCTTAGGTAAGTTTCTCATATACATGCCTTTATCAGCGCTCAACTGAAAACTCAAGGGGGACTTTCTGTAAAGCTCCCAAATTTTCTTGGCTTTATTTCTGGTACTCTGTTCTGTGAATTCCAGCTTTGACCTCCCTGAATGCCCAGCTCTCTTCTCAACTCAGGGAGACCTATGGGCTGGGCTCAACCTGCCTGGGCTGCAGCCAGAAAAAACTCCCTAGGAAGTACAGTGGGGATCGGCTTATTTCTCCCTTAGGGAATCATTGTCCTATTTCCAAAGTCCAACATTTAAAAACTATTCTTATATTTGCATTTCTTTGGCTATATCTGGATATTTAAATTATCCATTGGGTTTTGTATCTCTCTTCAAGCTTTGCCTCTGAAACTGCAAAACTCAGGATTATGGTAATTATAGACCTAGGGGATTCAACCAGTGTCATTCAGACACCCCTGGGTTCTGCACTGGCTTCATTCTCAGGCTTCTTGAGGTGGTATCTACCACTCATGTTACAGGCCCTTGAGTTTAAGTCCAGCAGACTGGAGAGTGGTTTCTTTGTGCTTGTAAAGCAGTGACTTCAGCAGAGTCTAATCGCCTATCATGGGCTATGTTTGGTTATTGATCCCTCATCGATTACTGTTGTCAGACTGGTATTAGCCAGGTGAAAGAAGGAGCAGGAAGGACTGGGTTACGAAAATCAGGGAAAATGATGCTTGCAAGTAGATCAACATGCGCTATTACAGTCAGCCTTGTGGTCACCTCAGGAGAGCCCTAGGGTTCCTATAGCTGGCTCTGTATTCTCAGGATGCCACACCGTCTCAATTGGCTATTCCTCTTAAAACTGAGCCACAAAGATGGGCTGATGCTTCATGGTTTAGAATCATCTTGAGTTTCCATCATAAAAGTAGCTACACATATTTACAGTGTGGTGCACATTCAACATCTTGGAATCTCTTTGGATATCAATTTTTTTCTTTTTTTGGTACTGGGCATTGAACTCAGGGGCACTCAACAACTGAGCCACATCCTCAGCCCTATTTTGTATTTTATTTAGAGACAGGGTCTCACTGAGTTGCTTATTAGCACCTCGCCATTGCCAAGGTAGGCTTTGAACTTGCAATCCTCCTGTGTCAGCCTCCTGAGCTGCTAGAATTACAGGAGTGCGGCACTGCACCCTGCTTTAGATATCAATTTTTGAAATTCTATATTTATGTTGAGCCTAGTGTTAGTTCAAAGAACAAACTGAAGAAGAAAAAATGAGAACAAAATCCCAGTACTAGGAATGAAAAGGGCATTACTAATAGTATTGCTGACATCAAACAAGTAAAATGGAACTACTACTTTAGCCCAAGATGGAGTACTAGGTAACTGGCTTACCCTCACACCAGAAATAATTTTAAAACTGGACAAAATATTGAAACAACAGTCCTTTAAAACACTGGACATCAGCAACTAAGATTGTAGTCCTGCAGACAGGAATTAAATAGGGTGATTCCTAAATTGTTTGAACTGAAGTGACAGAAGAGAGAACCCAGGTGGAGACCCTTAGTGTCCTTTAGCTGGTCCTCACCCAGGTAATTTTGTACTGTGACAAATTGCAAATGAGATTCACATGTTCAAAATTGTGAAATTTCAACTCACGTCCTTAAAATTTACAATCTAATATTCAAAAGAAGAAAAGGGTGAAGATGTTGATTCCTCTAAATGCATCTATATCAGACTGTAGACATTCGCTGAAATTTTTTCATGATTTTCTAAAATTAGATGGCACAAAAAACCAAACTCCAGGGGCTGACAAAACTCATGTAACATGTGAATAAAGCAAGCAGGAAGCTGAATGTGTCTTGTTCAAGTGACTACATCCAATAAACAGATCAAGCAGAGGAAACTAGAGACTTCAACTTGACCTTTTGTTCTTTTCTGTATCTGTCAGCTCAGGAACCCATAAGATACCACAGACTTGGCTGCTTAAAGAATAGACATTTATTTTCTCATAGTTCTGGAAGCTGAAGTTCAAGATCAAGGTGCTATCAGGGGTGTCTTCTGGTGAAGCCTTCCTTCCTCTGTGTACATGTGGTGAGAGGGGAAGACCTCTGGAGTTTCTTCCTCTTTTTATGAATAGCAGTTCTGAGATTATTGCCCTGTCCTTAAGACCTCATACGTGCATCAAAGGACTGTATACTCAGTTAATTGTCAAGTGTAGCTTTACTGTAGCCAGCTAGGTAAAGTTGATTAAGTTTGCATTCAAATTCTGTGTTTATTCTGAACACATTTCCAAAATGCCTTCCCCTTTATAACCCCTCTAAAGTGTTTCATTGCATTTGATATAAAAGTTATTCTAGGTTATAATTGTTGGTACCATCAAACTTTAGTACCTCATTTGTCTTTTTTTTTTTTTAGTATGGGGTGGGGGCCGGTGGATTGAACTCAAGGGCACTTAACCATTGATCCACACCCTCAACTTTTTTTTGTATTTTATTTATAGACAGGGTCTGAGTTGCTTAGCACCTCACTTTTTTGGAGGCTGGCTTTGAATTCATGATTCTTCTGGCTCATGATTCTGATTCATGGGCTGCTGGGATTATAGGTGTGTGACACTGTGCCTGGCCTTAATTTGTCTTTATTAAAATGAATAATGAATGCATAATTGACCAACACTCCTTGTTGGTACTATACACCAGGAGGCATGGAATCAAGTTTAATAAATATTTACAATTTAATGGGATGAATGTTACTTGTATTTGTTCATTCCAAACCATGTTTGTATTGTCCTGTCAACATATAGAAAGGAAAAGACTTACAAAATGTACACAGGTGTGCCAGATGGAGAATAGACATTAAAGTGTGAAACCTCCACCTATGCTGGGTGTGGTGGTGCATGCCTGTATTTCCAATGACTTGTGAGGCTGAGATACGAGGGTTTCATGTTTGAGGTCAGCTACAGCAATTCAGCAAGACCCTGTCTCAAAAAATAAAAAGGGTTGGGGATGTAGCCTAGAGGTATTGCACCCCTGGGTTCAATCCCCAGTACCCAAAACAAAACTCCACCTAAGATCTGGCACACATGTTTATGTACAGTATATAATGTGGAAACCAATGAACTATGAAAAAGTAGTTTTACTTTTTTAAATTAAAATGTATGTAAGGGATTCATGAACCAATCAAGTAATATTTGTATATAATAACCTTGGGTTTTCGAAAGCTTCAGTCATAGTCATCTGTCAAACATAACAGGAGAATGAAAGAAAAATGTTAAAATTTTATTTCTGAAATGCTTTATTCTTTTAATCAGTATACATTATATTAAGTACAGAATTTCCTTAAAAATTAACAACTCTTGGGTTTTACTGTTAGGACATTGTTAGAAAGGGAAATATCTGGCTCTTTTGACTTTTCTTTTTACATTTATCCAAGCTTCAATTGGATTATCATATTAAGGTTCTTCTGTGTTATTTCTGTCCAAGTTGTGACAGCTAAAACAAAATACAAAATTATGTGTATAACTTAAAAAAAATCACAAAGAAAGCTTATGCTTTCAAACATACCTGTAAATACCCTAAGAAATTCACTTTCATCAGAGTAAAATTTAGGCTTCCTATTTGATTCACTATATTCCTAAAGTAATAATAAACATTAACAACTGAATTAAAAAAAAAACCATGGCAAAAAATAAATTAATACTGACTTCAGTAAGAAAATATAAAGACAAATATCTTAAGCAACTTCACTGCTGACAGTATTCTTCTTCATATATATTTCTAAAGTAGATCATTAAAAACAGAAGAAAAGTCTTTCAATTCTGGAAGACTGGGTACAACTCCTATTGGACTAACTTTCCCACATAAAAATTATAAACTTCAAACCAAATGTAAAAGTCAATTAACCAAAGGCAGTGGACAGCAACCACCTGGAAGGAGAGAATAACCCTGACTAATTCCCTGGTTCTGTGGTTCTCAGCTGGAGGCAGGCCACAGCTGGTGTTATACTGGGAAGTTAGGACTGTGAGAGAAAACTGGCGGTCCTTCTTGCCTGAAGAACCAGGGAGTGCTTAGGGCAACTAAAGCAACTGGATGGTGAGGGGAATCCTGGAAAGGAGAGATATATTTGTATAGTATAACCTTGGACTTTCAAAAGCTTCAGTCATGGTCATTTGTCAAACATAACAGGAGAATGAAAGAAAAATATTAAAATTTTATTTCTGAAATGCTTTATTCTTTTAATCAGTTTATATTATACTAAGTATAAAATTTCCCTAAAGATTAATGACTCTTGGGTCTTACTGTTAGGATATTGTTTTAGAAAGGGAAATATCTGGCTCTTTTGACATGGAGTGAAAGCCTTACATTCTGTGTAGATATTTCCTAAATCATGAAACCTGAAAAAAACTCATGAGTGGGAGAGATTAAGAAGATTTGAGATCCTGCCCAAGAAAGATTGAAGTGAGTCCAATCAAGGTAACTGCCTAATCTCCAAATCAATATTCTTAAGAAAAATGGAATTTAGTTTCCAAAACAGAACATTTATAAAGTTGAGGATGTCAAGTTAGTTAATAAGTGAAGAAATAGGGGCTGGGGTTGTGGCTCAGTGGTAAAGTGCTTGCCTTGCATGCGTGAGGCACTGGGTTCGATCCTCAGCACCACATAAAAATAAATAAATAAAAATATTGTGTCCATCTACAACTAAAAAAAAAAAAAAATTAAAAAAAAAAAGTGAAGAAATAGGAAAATGTGCCTCATACTGTAGAGACAACCAATTGTGACTGGTGAGGAGATGATTTTTATGTTATAATTAACAAGGTTTTATTTATTTTTCTATTGATATTTTGTTGGTATCAGGAATTGAACTCAGGGGCATTTGACCACTTAGCCACCTCCCCTGACCTATTTTTGTGTTTTATATAGAGACAGGGTCTCAGCGAGTTGCTTAGTGCCTCGCTGTTGTTGAGGCTGGCTTTGAACTTGTGATTCTCCTGTCTCAGCCTCCCAAAGGGCTGGGATTACAGGGGTGTGCCATTACACCCGGCTTAACAAGGTTTTAAAAGTAGCTCTAACTACCTTCAATGAAGTAATGAAAAATATGCTCCCAAAGAATAAAAACAAGTATCAGCAGAGAAAATGAAACAATATAAAAGGAACCAAATGAAAATTCTAGAATTGATAAATATATCCACAAGACACTAATTAAAAACAACTAAGTAAACAGCAGAAAGATCAGTAGAGGGAAAGGAAGGGGGAAGTACTGAGATTGAATCAGAACAAATTATATTCCATGCTTTTATAATTATGTCAAAATGAATCTTATTTATAACTAAAAAGAACGAATTAAAAAATACTGCAACAAAGAATTGACAAATACATTATTTAAGCAGAATAGAAACACAGTAAAACTGATAGAGCAACATAAATTATACACTCTGAATAGCAGAATTCTTAGGGATTTGTGGGACAATATATATGCAAAACACATAGTTCTACAGTAATGTATAATGATGAGAATATGTTCTGAGAAATATATCATTAGGTGGTTTCATCATCATGAAAACACCAATGATGTGAACTTAGAGAAATCTGAATGGTATAGCCTCCTATATGCATACCCAGATTATTTGGTAATGCCATTGCTACTAGGTTATAAACCTGTATTATATCACTACACTGACTATAATGGGCAATTATAATACAATGGCTAAGTATCTGCATCTAAACAGAAAAAAATACAATCAAATAGTATAAAAGATAAATGATGTGCCTGTATAGGGCACTTTCCATGAATGTAGCTTATAGGCCTGGAAGTTGCTCTGAGTGGGTGTGAAAGCTCAAAACATTACACTATTGTAGAATACAAACACTGTATACTTAACCTGCTCTAAGTTTCAACACCATCAGTATCTAGTACATAATATACATAACCATATGTGCCATTTGTCATATATTTATGAGTGGCAGTGCAACAGGTCTGTCTACACAGCACCACAACACTTGTGTCATGTGCTGCAATATGACGGCTCTGATATCACTTGGTGATGGGAATTTGTTAGCTGTGTTATAATCTTGTGAGACACAGTTGTACTATGTTGTATACATGGCTGTTGTTGACCAAAAAATCATTATATGGCTGCTGAATGTGTAAAAGGAGTCCTAAAAGGGGAAAGAATATGGAGCATAAAAATATTTGAAGAAGAAAAATGCCTGAAAATGCCCTAAATTTAGTGAAGATATAAACTTACCCAGAAAGTTTATACCCAGTTTTCCCCAACTACGGTATATGTACGTCATACTCTTGAAAGAGAGCCTTGAATGAAGTCAAAGATAAATGGTACCTTACAATTTTATTGAACTCTGAATGACTGTTGACTTCTTATTAGAAAAAATGGAGGCTGGAAGACAGTAAAATATTTTAATTCTATACAGCAAAACTAAAACTGAAGAGTAAAGGTAAAATAGATATTTTCATAAGAGGAAATTAAGAAAAGCAAGTATGCCTGAGAACAGTAAATTTTAAAAGAGGTTTTTTTCAGTCAATACAGAAATAAATTTTTTTTTGGAAACAGAAGAACATGGAGAGTCATAAATATCTGTATAAAAGCAAAGGATTTCTTTGATATACACAACTGAGGCAAAAATGATGACACTGCCCATTGTCTTATGAAATCATTGATATATAGATGTAAAATATGGGAGAACAGGTCTATATGTAGTTATAAGGTTTCTAATTTTAGTGCAACTGGCACAATATTAAACTCTAGTCTACAAATATTTACAGATGTATATAGTGCGATCTCTAGAGGAACTGCTGAATTAATAATGCATAGATGTAGCTTATCAAAATTCTGTAGATGAATTAAAATGGAATTCTAAAGTTTTCAAAAAACCAAAGGAAGGCATGAAAGGAAAAACAGAAGAATCCCAAAGAGACTAAAAGAAAAGCAAATAGTAAAATGGTAGACATAAACTCTATCAGTAATCACATTAGACGGTAATAGGCCAAAGATTCTAATTAAAAGGTAGACACTTAAGAATGGTTAATTTAAAAAATTCAACTATATGCTGCCCACAAGATAAACATTTGAAATTAATAGGTAAGTTGAAAATAAATAGGTGGAGAAAGTTTTAACATTGCTACTCTAGCCTCTTATGCTTTACCATTCACAATGTTAATATCAGATAAAGTAGACTACGTCAAAGGGCTTTATTAGATATGTAGAGAAATACCACAATGATACAAGTGGCCATTAGAAAAATAATGAATCATAAATGTGTATATATCTAATAGCCTCAAAATACAGAAACTGATAGAAATAAAGGGAGAAAGAGATAATTCCCCAATCCTAGTTGGCAATTTTAATAGCAGATGATAGACAGGACTCACTCTCCAAACCAAAACCAGAAAACACTCCAAACTAACAGAGAACCTGAGCAATGCTATCAGTTACCCTGACTAAACTGATATTTATAGAACTCTATACTTAACTTCTGCAAAAGCTCATTATTTATTTTTATGTGGTGCTGAGGATCGAACCCAGTGCCTCAACACATGCAAGGCAAGCACTCTACCGCTGAGCTATAACCCCAGCCCCCAAAAGTTCATTCTTTAAGAGTATATGTAATGGTTGGCAAGACAGGTCTATATGTTAGACTATTAAAGAAATTTCAACACATTTTGAAACTGAAATTATATAGGATATGGTCTACAATTACAAGGTGACTAAGAATTAAGTATTTATAAAACCCTGAAATACAATAACAGACCCATGAATACTACCTTAGACTAAAGAATGAATCACAAGGTAAATTACAACACATTTTAAAGTGATAATAAAAATAAAATCAAAATTTGTGGAATAAGCTGAAGTACTGTTTGGCAGGAATTAATTTTAAGGGCCATAAATGCTTATTTCATAAAAGAACTAAAGTTAATAGCAAGTTTCCAACTTAAGAAGCTAGGAAAGAAGTTAATAAGAGTAGAAATAAGAAAACAAATGAGAAAAGTAACAAAAGGCAACAAAGTTGAGACTCTCTTCCTTGACCTAAACAAGAAAAAAATTTCATTTACTGGGCAAAAGAACTAAACATATTTCTCAAAAGAACAAACGGCTAACAAATACATGAGAAAATGTTCAACATCTCTAACAATGAGGGAAATATAAATCAAAACTACACTAAAATTTCATCTCACTTCAGTCAAAATGGCTATGATCAAGAACAGAAATAATAAATGCTGGTGAGGATGTGGGAAAAAAGGTACACTCATACATTGTTGGTGGGACAGAAGACTAATACAACTACTTTAAAAACTAGGAATGGAACCACCATATGACCCAGCTGTCCCACTCCTTGGTATTTACCCAAAAGAACTAACATCAGCTGGGTGTGGTGGTGCATGCCTGTAATGCCAGTGGTTTGGGGGGCTGAGACAGGAGGATCACAAGTTCAAAGACAGCCTCAGCAATGGCAAGATGCTAAGCAACTCAATGAGACCCTGTCGCTAATGAAAAATACAAAATAGGGCTGAGATGTGGCTCAGTGGTTGAGTGCCCCTGAGTTCAATAAAAGAAAGAACTAAAATCAGTATACTACAGTGATACAGCCACTTCAATGTTTATACTAGCACAATTCAGTGGACAAATTGTGAAACTAGCCCAGATGAATGGATTAAGAAAATATGGTATATATACACAATGGAGTTTTATTCAGCTGTAAAGAAGAATGAAATAATGGCATTTTCTGGTAAATTGATGGAAATGGGTAATAATTATGCTAAATGAAATAAGCCAGACTCAAAAAATCAGGAGTTGAGTAAGTGGAAGCTAGAGACAAATAAGGGAAAGATGATAGTGGTGTGTGTGTGGGGATCAGATATCATAAACAAATAGGCAAGATCAGTGGAATAGAAGGAGATTGGGAGGGAGGGATGAAGGATGGGAAAGGAGAGGAAATACGGAATTAAGAAAATCACTTTATATGCATATATGAATGTACCACAGGGAACTTCACCTTTATGTAAAGCACCAATTAAAAATAAGTGAAAGAGAGATCAGTAGAGGGAGGAGTAGAGGGAATAGGGACCACAAATTTCATGCATGTATGCTTTTGTCAAAATGAACCTGTAAAACCAGTCAACTGTGGGAAAATATCAGAAATTTTGAGGCAGGGATTGACTAGGAAAGGATTTAATGGAGCTTTCTGGGATGGTGTTAACATTCTATATGTTGATAGGGGTTTGGAATACTCAGGCGATGTATGCTTCAGATTTGTTTATCTCACTGCTATAAATTTTACCTCCAAGGGAGAGGGGATAAACAAATAATGAACTTTAGGTAATGATACTGACATTGACAGCGTCAATAGACTTTGAAATTAGTTAAGTTGGAACAATGAACAGATTAAGAGAGGGATAGATTTTACAGTAGATCTTTTGCAGGGAATGTACAGGTAGGTAGGTGTTCATTGCAAATTCCTGTGTAAGTTTCCACTAAATTAAGGTTAAAAATACAGGAACCACATAAGGGTAAGGAATCAATGCTAGGAACAGTTGTTAAAAGTGAGTACAGGATGCAGTTACAATTTTTAAGGAACTAACGCAGAAGTGAGTGGATATTATGGGTCAGCATCCAACTGAAAGCTAAGATCAATAAAATAAAGTTAGTGGGAACAATCCTAAAAGGACCATGTGGACAAACAGTATGACTCAGCTACTGCTGTCATTAACTTTCAAGGTGAACATAATTCTCCTGTATCAACTGAACACATAATTGTTGCCCAGAAGTTACTTCATTTCTCAGGCTCAATCTATGACATTCTTGGCAAAGTCAGATATAGGGAAATGCTGAACTGAATTTTGCCTAAATAAGCACACTACTCCAATTTTAAATTTCGTCAATTTGCCTTATCTTTCTCCCATAAAGAATTGGGATAATTAAAATGTTAGTTATAAGAATTTTGGAGTTCTATAGTTTTCAACTGGTCCAGACGAATGGTTCTCTTTCTCTTGAAAAATATCAATGGCAACTTAAGAGAAACAAACTAAAAAGTTATACTTTACCTGTTTTATAAACTGTGAAGCATTAAAAAGCTCACTGCAGCCATATAAAATGTGTTTGCCTTGCTTCCCCTGTAAAAATCATGAATAAATACTCAGATCCAAGTGAGTAACATACATTTTCAGTATTCCTATGAAAAGATATCAACTTGCTAGGACTTCTTTTTTTTTTTTTTTTAAATATTTATTTTTTAGTTGTAGGTGGACTGAATATCTTTATTTTATTTTAATGTGGTGCTGAGGTTTGAACCCAGTGCCTCCCGCATGCTAGGCCAGCACGCTACCACTGCGCCATAACCCCAACCCCTGCTAGGACTTCTTTTGTTGTTACTTTTAAAGATGTTTTTGGGGGTGATGGTGCTGGATTTTAGTGTATATGTGTATCTTAAAATTGCATGAAATAAAGATGAATAAAGTGGTAAAACAGGCATAAGAATGAATTATTATACTAAAAATAGGAATATAATTGCCACATTTCATAGGAGCTACAATTACCTAAAAAATCTTAGACCACAACATTCTTTTAATATAAATCTATGCTACTTGAAGAAAATATTAAGAATTTATTTATGTTCAGCATAGTAGGATACGATACAGGTAGTATGTATTGAAATTTCAATCTCATCTGTGCAACAGAGTACTTACATGTTAATAATATCCTGTTCCACTCTGAAACTCCATGAATTTTATTTGATTTCCACAGAATGTCGAAACTGAATTACAATATTCAAGCTTCTCCACTAGAAAATGACATTCTTGGCTAGATGTGGTGGCGCACACCTGTAATCCCAGCACTTTGGTAGGCTGAGACTGGAGAATCATGAGTTCAAAGCCAGCCTCAGCAAAAGCGAGGGATGTGGCTCAGTGGTCGAGTGCCCCTGATTTCAATCCCCAGCACCAAAAAAAAAAAAAAAAAAAAAAAAAAGAAGAAGAAGAAAATGCAATTCTTGTTTGTGTTGTGAACTTGAAGGTAAATTCATAAGATTTTTTTTGTAATGTAAAACGTTCACTCCACAAAGTAATTTGATAATGCAACAAGGAATAAAAAATTAGGACTATGTTACACAGGAAAAGGACATTTCTGTGATGTGTAAACTGAATAAACACCACTGCTTGAATAAAATGTCCTAGTTGGCCATCTATGAGGGAGGAAAAAAAGCCACACCTCAATTACAGTTTTAGGCCAGGCGTAGTGGCACATGCCTGTAATCCCAGCTACTCAGGAGGCTGAAGCAGGAGGACTGCAAGTTCAAAGCCAACCTCAGCCAACTTAGCAACGCTCTAAGCAACTTAGCAAGACCCTGTCTCAACATAATACAAAAAGAGCTGGGAATAAAGCTTAGTAGTTAAGTACCCCAGGGTTCAATCCCTGGCACCCCCCCCCAAAAAAAAAAAACTTTTACAGTTTTAGAAAATGAGATAGTATATGCAGCAATTACAAAAGGTCATATAACCAGGATTCTTGAGGCTATACAGGACATACATGAATTATTAATAAAGGCAGAGGTTATGATATAGAAGGAAAGAGCAAGTACAGGAAAACATCAGAGGGGTTCAACATTTCTAGAAGAAATCTCAGGATCTCATCTCAGTAGCAAAAGACACATCATTTTCAACTGTGAACCATCAAGACACATTCTAGATACACTGGTATCCTACATACATATTGGAAGTTCATCATCCAAAGATGAAGTGTGTCCTTGCAATGATCCTGGGAGTTGCACTGATCAATTCTGGGTGTCTGTTTTTCCCTTTTGTTGTACCTTAATGTCTACATTATTAAA
The DNA here is from genome assembly GCA_004024805.1 of Geosciurus inauris. Classification (NCBI taxonomy): domain Eukaryota; kingdom Metazoa; phylum Chordata; class Mammalia; order Rodentia; family Sciuridae; genus Geosciurus; species Geosciurus inauris. Next base: position 52,858 of record PVHX01005753.1, read on the forward strand.
GCCTTATATGAAGTGAGACTATAAATAATAATCATATCTAGTGTTAAGTGAATAAATTAAGATTACAAAATGTCATTCTAATACTTAATTTTGCTGCCCCCTCCATTTTAAACATTTTTGCCCTTTAAATTATGACTCTTCCTTCATATCTTTTCAGTTCATTTTGTCACTCCCTGCTATGCTACCCAGCCTGGCCCTGAAACCCTGAGCTCAAGTAATCCTCTTGCCTCAGCCTTGGGACTTACAGGTATGTGCCACTCTGCCGGGCCTATATATAGGACTTTTAAATGAACTCTTAGAAGAGTAGTTATGTTAAAGGTCAGGATAGCCACCAAAGAATGCTAGTGTTCTAAAGATAGAAAACTGTGAAACTATCCCATGATAGAATAAGAAGGCCAAAACGTACCTTTATGTAGTCAACAAGATTTTGATATTCAATGTAGTTGCCTCCTCCCACCACAAAAACAATTGCCTACAAATGCAAACAAAAAACTAAATTGAAATAGTTTAAACATGGTTGTAACTTTCAAGTAACATGGTTTTTAAGTCTGAAACCTATTCTACAATTGAGACCAAACAAAAAAAAAGCTAGCCAAAGACTATAGCTGAAGCATCTAATGCTATTTAATTAAGAAATTTCTAAAGTTTACACATTTATAAATTTTAATCCTTGTTCAGTGGTAAAATGAAATAGATTTTTCAGAAACAATTTAAAGATACTTTTTTGGGGGGACTGAACGCAGGGGTGCTCAACCACTGAGCCACATCCCCAGCCCTATTATGTATTTTATTTAGAGACACGGTTTTCTCACTGAGTTGCTTAGTACCTCGCTTTTGCTGAGGCTGGCTTTGAATTTGTGATCCTGCCTCAGCCTCTCGAGCCGCTGGGATTACAGGTGTGCATCATTGTGCCTGGCCTCAGCCCTTTCTAAAATTTTATTTAGAGACAGGGCCTCACCAAATTGCTGAGGCTGGCTTTGAACTTGCAATTATAGGCATGTTGCTGGGATTACAGGCATGCACCACTGTGCCCAGCACTATAGATACTTCTTATTCTTCTAATAAGTAATAGCAAATAAATCCAAAGGACTTCCTTCAAAGGATGCTTTTGAGTTTGCAGTTATTTACTATAAGCAGGAAAATGAGAAAACCCAGAATTTATATAATTTTCTATGTATGTTATTTACCATATTTGCTGAGAAGTCTATTTGCATTTTAAATTAAAGCAGTCATCACATCTTCACAAATGTGTGGAATCCAATTTTATAAGCTCCACACTTAGAAAATTCTCAATGTAATCTGAAAGCCTTCTTTTTTGGTAAGTTGCTTAATTTTCAGCCATTTTAAATCTTCAATATAGTAAGTATAAATAGTTTTATAAATCAGGAAAATACAGTTGCTGAAAACTAAAAAAAAAAAATCTTGGATGTACAGAATTGGATTTATCCAAATTACCATGCACTAATCATAATAAAGCCATGTTTATGACAAATTATTGTTCAAGTCATGTTATCTTTTCTAGGAGCACAGAATTTTCACGTGCAACTTACCTCCTGGAATGGATTTTTGTTTCTAGGAACTGAGCTGTAATAGAGAAAAACTATAATGAAAATCTCACCCATGGCTTTTATCATGGGTCAAACACATATGGGAAATACCACACTAACATATACTCCTGAAGTCTGTTAGGTATTTACAGTTCTACTTCATCCTTGGTAGGAGGGTACTGGGTCCTTTAGTTCTGCAGAAGCAGCAGCTAGAAAAGGTAGCTTCTTTTCTAAAAGGAAATGGGCATCCTATTGACTTTGAAATAAAATTGTAGAAGACTGAGCAGCAAGTCCCATGAAGAGGAGTGTGTGTATATGTAAGTATTTTGGTGATAAATTTTCAACATACTCCAAATGATATTTATGTTGTCTATGGGTATATTTGCATAAAAACTGAATAAACACCTAAGAGATAACACAGCAAGAAAAAAATGGCAAGAGGGAATCTGTATTTTGCTGTAAATTGTTTTTTCTTTATTACTTTATAAAGAAAAATTTTGTATATTCTAAAAATAGTTCCTTAATATCTAGGAGATCTTTAACATTTTTTCAGATATATGTTTGAATGCTAAAACAGGCTGTACAGTGTGATTTACAAGGATAATTGAGACTTTTCTCAGTTATTCAGTAGCTAAATATAGCTCTATCACCTTTCCTAACTTCTTTGGTCTGTGTAAATATTCTGTCAAAGTGGCTAGGCATCCACCTGATCAAAATGCCTTAACTTCCTTATATAGCACTTTAAGTTCTCCTGAGAACAGACATGGGATGAGGAAAGACTGAAATAACACAGTATCACTTGTTATTAATAACCAAGATTTAACTGTGATGGGATGGCTCAGGTGCAGTCTCTATTAAAGACGAAACCCCAAACTTATCTGTCTTGTCAATGCTAATATTCCTCATTATCATGCATAAAATATATTCAGAAATAAAAATGTATTGGCTTGGGCTGGGACTGTGGCTCAGTGGTAGAGCGCTTGCCTCGCATGTGTGAGTCACTGGGTTCGATCCTCAGCACCACATAAAAATAAATAAATAAAATAAAGATATTGCATCCATCTACAACTAAAAAAAATATTTAAAAAAAAATGTGTTGGCTTATATGAAACAAAATATATCTACTTTTGTCACCTAAGTGTGAGGAAGAAAAAAAATGTAAGCAAGAGAATTATCAATATAGGAAAAGAGTTGCAAATACACTGTTTAAGTGTATAATCATTAGATTAGTTTTTTTCTATATTTACACAGTTATACAAGTATTGCTAACTTCAGAATATTTAAAAGAACTGCATGTGTACATTGGTAGTCATTCCTCATTCTCTGATTCCATAACTTCTCTTTGTCAAATTCTCTTCTTCAACTACAGCTGATATTAGCAGCTTCTTATGGAACATTATTTCTGATTAAGTTCAGTAAAGAGAGTAACACTTTAAACTACCAAACAGTTCAATAATCTAGTGGCATCTATCCTGCCTACATACAAAGATGCAGAAATTTGGGACAGAGCAAATATAAAGTTCTAAAGATAACAAATATAAGGTACAGGCAAGAAAATATCCTCACCTAAGTTTTAGTGCTAGAGATGATCATTCTAGGTAGATATTTCCCCCTCCTAATTCTACTTATTATTTCTCTATAATTTGTAAACTATTTTTTGTATCACCATGAATTAAATCTTAAAAAATATCTGTAACAAGCAAAGGACATCTTACTATACTATGTCTGTCATAAAACACAAAAATTATTTATAGAATGTTTCACTGCCATCAAGTGTTTTTATAGCAATGGTTCTCAGGAATCGGAATTCGCAGGCAGTTACATTAAAAAAACAAACTTAGCATCCACACATAAAGCTCCTTTCTTTTTATTTGGTCTGATAAGAATATTCATTTGAAAACATTATCCAAATTTCCCTCCCCTACACTTAGTTTGTAATGCTATTATTAAAAACAACAACAATAACCACCCAGTAAACAGCTACATGTATTTTGTATATACTTGGAAGGAAAAACAATAAAAAACTATTCCTGAGAGATTAGCATACATACTGCTTACTTTCCAGTTTTTCCACACAGTTTAAATTTTTAGCATTAACCAGTGCTGCTTTAGAGTACAAAACCAATTATTTCTATTCTTGGGAAAATCTACAACAAATTAGAGAAGACAGAAACTGTTTACCTGTCATTGCCACGTAGCATTTTGGGATCGAAATATCTGTAGTCGTCAGTTTCCTATTTAAAAACAAAAAAACTTTGACTATGGAATTTTTCTTAGAAGTTCTGGCACAGGGTATTTTATATTCATGAATCTATCAATTTTGTAGAGTGTATAGCAACCACCCTTAACATTTAATGGGCAGTTACTACGTGCTAATGGTCATTTAAGTGTTTTACACGAAATTACTCACTCAATCCTGAGTTTCTCAAGTAGCTATTCTATCATCCCCATTTTTCAGATGGGCAAGGTAGAGGTACTGAGAGTTTCCTAAGGTTACATATGTAGTTAAATATGGGAATTCTAGCATTGGAACCCAGGCAGTTTCAATGCCCAAGCTCTCCTATCATGCTATAATGCTTCTCAAAAATATACCTGTCTTATAAGCCTGAAAGTAGTTAATGTACTGAAGTATTTTTGTTTTTAGAATTGTATCTTTATATGCCCATGATTTTACTGAATATATGGAATACTTAACACAGGTTCACATCTTTCTCATCTGAAATTTTTAGAGTGATATGTATTTCAGAGTTTAGAATTATTTCAGAATTAAACTATATATAATGTGGGCAGCACCTCATCATAGAACATGTTCATATTTCTACTGATACATATATGAATATTAACAGAAAACAGGACAAATAACTATAAAGAGGGGCTAGGGTTGTGGCTCAGTGGTAGAGCGCTTGCCTAGTGTGGGCGAAGCACTGGGTTCGATCCTCAGTGCCACATAAAAAAAATATATATATATATAAAGTTATAAAAAGCAAACCAAAAAATTATAAAGAGCCTCAACTTGAGTCCAGGTCATATTTTGCCACCAAATGAGTTATACAAAATCTTTTAGTTTTCAAAGCTTTTTGGGTTTTTCATAAGTTGTGAATAAGGAGTTGTGACCTCTATACTACACTGTAAATTTAATGCCTTGACTAAAGAAGTTGAAAAGTACTGCTCTACTACTTATTGATAATGACTTTCCATCTCTGCCTGCCTCTTGTTCTACAGCAGAATCATCCAAAGAAATTCATTTCTCTTCTTCTGGAGTGTGGATAGTTTCACCAAAACCTGATAAGGGACAAATATACTACATGTGTTGCTACTATTTAGTCCTGCACCCAAAGGTAGACACTTTCAATCAACCACAGCACCCTCAGTAAACCCAAATGTAGTGTCAGAATCCCTCAAGTAGTTTGCTTCAAGAAATCACTACCAACCAGATTTACAAGGCAAGGATAAACCTATCTGATATCTTGCCTTAAATTTACTCAATATAGACAAAAGAGAACACTTAATAAATGTGATAAGAATGCATCTAAAAATAGGTTACAGCATTTTAAAACATTTGAGATAGGATACATTCAAGATTACCTGCCAGGTCTAACTTAGTACACTTTGCTATCTCTTCAGCATTTTGCTAATCTCCTCAGTGCCTCCAAATCAACTTGTCCATCTGGGAACAGAAGAGGTACAAGAGTGCAGGCAGCTACCTCACCTAGCAGATGGATGAAGAAATGCTTTCAAAACAGAAAACATTTACTTTTTCTAATTAAAGTATTTGTAGTAATGTGCCTTCAGTTCTATTGACTTTATAACTAATAAATGAACTTGTAATTACAACTTTCAGAAACATTTAATTAAGACCCACAATTTAGCCATTGATGTGTTTATGCCAGAAAAATATAGAAGGAATGTGTATGCTGGGATGAGTACTAGTTTTTTTGGTATTGGGGATTAAACCCAGGGCACTTAACCACTGAGCCATATCCCCAGCCCTTTTTAATATTTTTATTTAGAGACAGGGTCTCGCTGAGTTGCTTAGGGCCTTGCTAAGTTGCTGAGGCTGGCTTTGAACTCATGAACCTCCTGCCTCAGCCTCCCAAGCTGCTGGGATTACAGGTGTGTGCCACCACGCCCAGCTACAATAGTAGGTTTTTATTCTGTTACTAAAAAGTTGTGACCTGCTAAGTCACTTAACCCCTCTACGATGCCTTGCCTCCATTGTTAAAATGATTTAGGATGTTTCCTTAAACTCTTGTGCTGTGATTCCATGAAGGCATGGTTCTTACCCTAATCAACAAAGTATAATGGTAAACAATTTGGCTTGTGGTTAAAATTCCAATGCTGTCATAAATTAGCTGTATATACCTGAGCAAGTTTATTGACCTTATTGTGACTCAGTTTCTTCATCTATAAAAATGAGAATAATAATAATAATAGTACTCTTTTTGGAAGGTTCTACTGAGGATTAAATGATATAACAGGTAAAAAATGCTTTGCATGTTTCTTGGTACATAATAAGTATGCAATAAATGTTAGTTGTTATATTTGTTGTCATTATTCTTCATGTCATCAAGGGCTATAACAAAATATCATAATTTTCCTTAACCCCTTGTATATTTGGCATCTATCTAAATGTTTGCATTTATTTATATTTTTAATCTTTATTACTGTTTGGAATAATATGTTCCAGCAGTTTACTGCCCATTACAAAGCAGTATTCTCTGAGACAGTCATTAATGTTTCTCTTTCTTAGGCTTTTGAAGAAGACCCTCTTCTTCATATATTATAGGATATGGTGACAGTCTATTATTACTATATTATATACCACTATATCTATATTGATTCCAAAATGGAAGAATCTAATCCTTTTCAGGTTATCATTATAGGTAATTCTCCCATTCCTTTCATAATGGTAATTGCCCTTGGACATTTTATTAGGCTGTATCTTTATTTTCACATGAGTGAATTTAAAATTTCATTTGTTAATTTCCTTTAAGGTTACTGAAATAATAGTTATAATTACCAGGAAAGTCACATTGATCTGAATATTCTGTTCTCATTCTTTTTCAAGTCTTAAATGTATGCTCTACTGCCAAGTCTACAGTGATTCACATCAACCCAAACTAGGGTGGTTTTTTTGGGTACTGGAGATTGAACTCAGGGACATGCAACCACTGAACCATATCCCCAGCCTTTTTTTGTGTATGTTTTATTTGTCTCTTTTTTTGTGTGTGTTTTATTTGTTTTATTTGCCTCACTAGGTTGCTGAGACTGACTTTGAACTTGTGATCCTTCTGCCAGCCTCTCGAGCCTCTAGGATTACATGCATGCACCATTATACTCTGCCCAAACTAGGGTTTTGATAAAGGCCAAGATCATGCTGTTATTTATTTATTTCTTTAGATACCAGGGACTGAATCCAGGGGCACTTAACCACTAGGCCACATCCCCAGTTCCTCCCGTTATTTAAATTTTTTTAGTTTTGGGATAGGGCCTTGTTAAATTGCTGAGGCTAGCTCTGAACTTGAGATCCTCCTGAGCTGCTGGGATTACAGATGTGTGCCACCACACCTGGCTTCCATGAGTTTTTCTTGATTCCAGACTCTAGTCCTGATAACCAGTTTTTGACTGCCATAGTAGCAGGGTAGTTCTTTTTACCAAACATTTTGAGGACTTCTATATTCCTTTTTTGAATTGTAAACAGATAGCTTGAAAACCACTGAAGTAAATGTATAATATTTACCAATGATTTCTTTCCCTCAATTTGCTTCTTCAGCCCAAAAGACTTCAGTGACATTTGAATACAGGCACTTAAAATTTTTACTATGTATTTCTCTAATTTAATTTTCTTAAAGTTAAATTGATCTGATCCTCTTTACATTATACCAATTGATGCTCACTAGTTCTGTTTCATTTATAGAAACTTGCACTTAAGATAAAATTTACATGTAATTATACATACAGGACATATTTACATTTAATTTGGATGGGAGCTGACCAGTAGCAGTGAGAAAACCAATTCCCAGTATCTGTGCTAATGACTAAACAGGGCTCTTTTACAACATGGACTCTTTCTTTTCTCTCATTACTCTGTTATAATTAAGACCACAGGAAACTAAATTTGATTTCATTACCTTTCACATTAGTCAGTTTGATACATTCAAGAACTTATAAGTTCAATGTAACATGCTACTCACAGGGTTTGACTTCATCTCCATGAGATTGTCTAAAATACGAGTAACAGGTAGATTCTGTGAAAGAGATTAGTATTTTATTAACAATGATAAGTCAAAAATCCTCTCTACTAACAAGACAACCTAGTAATTTCAGAGTTAAGGATTAATTATAATTAAACACATTCTAAGATTAAGTATGCTGCAATACTTAATGGTGTCAAATGTAAATATCCTTGGCACTCAAGTTTCCACAGAAAAAAATCATTCTCAATGAAAAGTTCCTTTTAATATGTAGGTGTATTCAAGTTTTAGTAGATAATATGTTTGGACTTTATACTTTGTTGAGTATTTGCTTTTCAATATTAGTAACTACAACCTTTTATTTTGATCAAGAATCCCACTGTTATTTTTTTCATTTTCCTTGTGTCAATCAAGAGTTTTCTTTAGGGATAGTTTGAGTTCTTTTCCTATTCTTATCCCTTTAATTTTTTTCTTCTAATTGCTCTGGCCATAGTTTCCAGGACTATGTCGAAAGAGGGAATCCCATCCCTGTCTTGTTCCAATTTTTTGAGGGAATCCCTTACATTCTACCAGGTCATAATGGAATAAAATTAGAAATCAATGATAGAATAAAAAATAGAAGGTACTCTAATACCTGGAGACTAAATAATATATTATTGAATGACCAGTGGATAACAGAAAAACCAGGGATGAAATGAAAAAATACTTAGAGGTGAATGAGAATACTGATACAACTGGGATACTATGAAGGCAGTTCTAAGAGGAAAGTTCATTGCATTGAGCTCATTCATTAAAGGGATGGAAAGTCACCAAATAACCTAACATTACATCTCAAAGCCCTAGAAAAAAGAACCAACACCAAAAGCGGAAGACAAGAAATAATTAAAATCAGAGATGAAATCAATGATATTGAAACAAAAAAAATTCAAAAAAAGGGGATGAAACAAAAAGTTGGTTCTTTGAGGGGCTGGGATGTGGCTCAATGGTAGAGCGCTTGCCTAGCATGAGTGAGGCACTGGGTTCGATTCTCAGCACCACATATAAATAAATGAATAAAATAAAGGTCCATTGACAAGTAAAAAATATTTTTAAAAAAGTTGGTTCTTTGAAAAAAAATAAAATTGGTAAACCCTTAGCCAAGCTAATGAAGAGAAAGAGAAAACTCAAATTACTAAAATTTGTGATGAAAAAGGAAATACCATGACAGACATTACTGAAATATGACAATTAGAAACTATTTTGAAAATTTGTACTCCAATAAAATAGAAAATCTTGAAGACATCGATAAATTTCTAAAGACATTATGGCCTACCCAAAATGAATCAGGAAGACATAGAAAATTAAACAGATCAACTTTAAGCAATGAAACTGAAGACTCCATCAAAAGCCTACCAACAAAGAAAAGTCCAGACCTGACGGATTCTCAGCTGAGTTCTACCAGACCTTCAAAGAAGAACTAACACTGGAGCTGGGGATATAGCTCAGTTGGTAGAGTGCTTGCCTCGCATGCACAGGGCCCTGGGCTCAATCCTTAGTACCACACACACACAAAAAAAAGACCAAAAAGACCAAAGAAGAATTAATACCAATCCAATACTCCTCAAATTATTCCATGAAACAGAAAAGGAGGGAACCCTTCCCAACTCATTCTATGACACTAGTACCACCCTAATGCCAAAACCAGACAATGACATATCAAGGAAAGTTGCAGAGAAATACCCCTGATGAACACAGATGCAAAAATTCTTAATAAAATACTGGCAAACTGCATACAAAAACATATTAAAAAGATAGTGCACCATGATCAAATGGGGCTCATCCCAGGGATGCAAGGTTGATTCAACATACGGAAATCAATAAACATAATTCATCATATCAACAGACTTAAAGACAAGAATCACATGATTATCTCAATAGACGTAGAAAAAGCAGTTGACAAAAAGACCATTCATGTTCATAACCCTATTAGGGCTAACGGGAACATATCTCAACATTATAAAAACTATATATGTTAAACCCAAGGTGAACATCATCCTAAATGGAGAAAGACTGAAAGCATTCCCTCTAAAAACTGGAACAGGACAAGGATGTTCTCTTTTTATTATTCAATATAATCCTGGAAACTCTAGCCAGAGCAATTAGAAGAAAGAAATTAACAGGATAAGAATAGGAAAAGAAGAACTCAAACTATCCCTATTTGCTGATGACATGATTCAATATTTAGAAGAACCAAAAAAACAAAAAACAAAAAACCTCCACCAGAAAATTTCTATAACTCATAAATGAATTCAGCAAATTAGCAAGATATAAAATTAACACCCATAAATCAATTACATTCCTACACATCAGTGATGATCAACTGAAAGAGAAATTAGGAAAATGATTCCGTTTACAAAAGCCTTAAAGAAAATAAAATATTTGGGAATCAATCTAACAAAAGAGATGAAAGACTTTTACAATGAAAACAACAGAACACTAAAGAAAGAAATTGAAGAACTTAGAATATGGAAAAATCTCCCATATTCTTGGATAGGCAGAATTAATATTGACAAAATGGCCATACTACTGTGTTATATAGATTTAATGCAATTCCTATTAAAATTCCAATGAAATTCTTCATAGGAATAGAAAAAGCTGTCATAAAATTCATTTGGAAAAATAAGACGCCCAGGAGAGCCAAAGCAATCCTCAGTGAGAAAAGTGAAGCAAGAGGCATCACAATACAAGACCTTAAATTATTCTACAGAGCCGTAGTAACAAAAACAGCATGGTATTGGCACCATAGCAGACATGAAGATCAATGGTATAGACTAGAAGACACAAAGACAAACCCCACAAACATAGTGTCTCATACTAGACAAAGGCACCATAAACATACATCAGAAAAAGATAGCCTCTTCAACAAAGGGTGCTGGGAAAACTGGAAATCCATATGCAGCAAAATGAAACTAAATCCCTATTTCTTACCAGGCACAAAACTCAACTCAAAGTGGATCCAGGACCTAGGAATTAGACCAGAGACACTACGCCTAATAGAAGAAAAAGTAGGCCCAAATCATTATCATATTAGATTAGGCCCCAATTTCCTTCACAAGATTCCTAAAGTGCAAGACATAAAAATCAAGAATCAATAAGTGGGATGGATTCAAACTAAAAAGCTTCTTCTCAGCAAAAGAAACCATCAATGAGGTGAACAGAGAGCCTACAGAATGGGATCAAATTTTTGCCGCATGCACATTACAGCATAATTTCCAGGATATATAAAGAACACAAAAAAATTAAGACCAAAAAAACAAACAACCCAATCAATAAATGGGCTAAGGAACTGAACAGTTTAGAAGATATACAATTGATCAACAAATATATGAAAAAATGCTCAACATTTCTAGTAATTAGAGAAATGCAAATCAAAACTACTTTAGTCAGAATGGCAGTCATCAAGAATACAAGCAACAATAAGTGTTGGTGAGGATCTGGGGGAAAAGGTATACTCAAACATTGCTGGTGTGACTGCAAATTGATGCAACTAGTCTGGAAAGCAGCATAGAGATTCCCTAGAAAACTTGGGACACCATTTGACCCAGCTATCCTACTCCTTGGACTATACCCAAAGGACTTAAAATCATCATACTACAGTGATGCAGCTACATCAATGTTTATAGTAGCACAATTCATAATAACTAAACTGTGGAACCGACCTAGATGCCCTTCAATAGATGAATGGATAAAGTAAGTGTGGTATATACACACAATGGCATATTAACTAGTATTAAAAGAGAATAAACTATGGCATTTGCAGGTAAATGGATGGAGCTGGAGAATATTATGCTAAGCGAAGTAAGCCAACCCTAAAAAACCAAAGGCCAAATGATTTCTCTGATAAGTGGATGCTAATCCATAATGGGGGGGGGGGCATGGGAAGAGCAGAGGAACTTCGGATTGGACAAAGGGGAGGAAAAGGAGGGGAGGGGGGTGAGGGTAGAAAAGATGGTGGAATGAGATGGACGTCATTATCCTAGTTACATACATGATTGTATGGATGGCGTTACTTTACTTCGTGTACAACCACAGAAGTGGAAAATTGTGCTCCATTCATGTACAATGAATAGAAGTGCATTCTGCTGTCCTGCATAACTGATTAGAATAAAAAAACCCAAAAAACCAAAAACTGGGTTTTAACATCGTAAGCAATAAAAAAGAGAAAGCATCAGAACAAAACAGTACAACTCTTTGCTTAGCAGAGTCTGTTATTTTGTTTTTAGAAACAAAATTGTGTACCTCAGTAAGAGATATAAATGAAGTTTAAACAACTGAAAAACCCATTAATTATTTTGAAAATCCCCAATCATATTTTTCTGTTTTTGGAAATTGCTATTTAGAAATAAAACAAAGCATTATTGTAGGTTAGTAACACTAAAAAGATCAACTACCATTAAATTTCTACTAATTAGTCCAAAACCATTACAGATACAGATTTAAGAGACAAGAGTCCTATACACATGAAAACCCTAAATTAAGGATCACTTTTTCTAAAATCCTCAAAATTTCAAATACATGAACTAGAAATTTACATGTAGAAAAAATATGGTAGAAAATTTATTTCCAAAAACCCTAAGTGATTTCTGACTTTAACAGTGTTTTGTGATTTTAGTCATCAGAAAAGTTTAGATAAGACAGGTGAAGTGGTGCACACCTGTAATCCCAGCACTTTGGGAGCCTGAGATAGGAGGACTGCAAGTTCAAAGCCAGCCTCAGCAACAGCAAGGCACTAAGCAACTCAGTGAGATCTTGTCTCTAAATAAAAACACAAAATAGGGCTGGGGATGTGGCTCAGTGGTTGAGTACTCCTGAGTTCAATCCCTGGTATGTATGTATGTATGTATGTATGTATGTATGTATGTATGTATGAATGAATGAATAAATAAATAAATAAATAAAATTATATACCAGAAGGGAATCTACAGAGTGAACCCAATACTCTTACATTAGACATGAGGAAATCATAAAATATGTAAAGTGGTTTCCCCTCAAAAATCATAGCATGTTAATGACAATATAAATGAAGAGAACAAATGATATGCAAATTCATGAAGCATTCCACATTTTTTTTTTAAAATCTGTATTTTATTTATTTTTATGTGGTGCTGAGGATCGAACCCAGTCCCTCACACATGCTAGGCAAGTGCTCTACCACTGAGCTACAGCACCAGCCCCATTCCACATTTTTAGCAATGAGAGAAATACAAATCAAAACTACTTTAACATTTCATCTCACTTCAGTCAGAATGGCAATTATCAAGAATACAAGCAACAATAAATGTTGGCAAGGATGTGGGGAAAAGGTTCACTTAAACATTGCTGGTAAGTCTGCAAATTGGTGCAGCCATTATGGAAAGCAGTATGGAGATTCCTCAGAAAACTTGAAATGGAAACACCATTTGACCCAGTTATTCCACTCCTCAGTTTATACTCAAAGGACTTAAAATCAGTATACTACAGTGATGCAGCCAACTCACAACAGCTGAACTGCGGAACAAACAGGTGCCCTTCAACAGATGAATGGATAAAGAAAATGTGGTATATATACACAACGAAGTATTACTCAGCCTAAAGAAGAATGAAATTATGGCATTTGCTTGCAAATGGATGGAGCTAGAGACTACCATGCTAAGTAAAATAAGCCAATTCCGAAGAACCAAAGGCATTCTCCCATGTGTGGAGGCTAATTCACAATAAGCGGGGAGGGCTAGGGAAGAATAGAGGATTCTATTCTACTCTGGATTAGAAAGAGGGGAGTGAAGGGAGAGGAGGGGCATGGGGCTAGGAAGGGTAGTAGGATGAATCAGACATTATTACCCTACATGCATATATGACTGATTATATGAAGAGTGAAAAGTTATGCTTCATTTATATATGATGTGTCAAAATACATTCTACTATCATGTGTAACTAGAATAAAAAAACTTAAGAAAAAACTGAACAAAACAGAATTACATGGATCCAACACATCTATCCCTCTATCACTCAACTTTGTTGGCTGTAAATCTTTTTTTTTGGGGGGAGGGGGTACTTGACCACTGAACCACATCCCCAGCCCTATTTTGTATTTTACTTAGAGACAGGATCTCCCTGAGTTGGTCAGCACCTCGCTTTTGCTGAGGCTAGTTTTGAACTCATGATTCTCCCGCCTCAGCTTCCCAAGCCGCTGGGATCACAGGCGTGCACCACTGCACCTGGAAGCTGTAAATCTTATTTGTCTATATTTTAACCTACTCCTCATTCCCCTAGGGTGTTAAAGTCCCCAACATAAAATTTCATTAAACTGTATATATTTTGGTATACATCTCCAAAATCTAAACACTTTAACAAAAAACTGTATACACTAAGGGTGTACAATGTGGTATTTTGATATCTGTACACAGCTCAACATCCAGTCAGTATTAAAATTTCCTGTTGCAAAAAATAATTTTTTATAGTTTCTCAAATTTAAATCAATAATCTTAACTAAGGGTCATATATTGCAATTAGATATAGTTTTTAAGTCTTTAATCTGTGGATTCTCAGTACTTGTAATTTATTTGTTGGTAATTCATGCTTAGGAGGAGGATTATTTTGGCAAACGTGTCAAAGAAAATAGAAGGGAAGACTTCTAAATTATGCAACTTTGTTCATAATTTCATCACATCACAAATATATTTAGAATCTGTGAATATCATTTAACTGTTTTTTTGTGATAGTTGATACTTGTGATGCATCAAACTTATGCTGCCCAGAAAACAAAACATAAAAACTCTTATAAGTAACCTAGAAAATTAGACATGGGTAATTTTACTGTTTTTGTCTAATTTTTGTTTACAATGTTTATTCAGATTAAAAACAATTCAAAACAATATAAATTTAAGAGGCATACATTATTCATAATGCTCCAACTGTGAAACTGATGGAACCAATCTCTTAGCCACCCTCTCCCCCTATCACTTTTTTCTTGGGTACTGGGGATTGCACTCAGGGGCACTTGACCACTGAGCCACATCCCCAGCCCTATTTTGTGTTTTATTTAGAGACAGGGGCTCACTGAGTTACTTAGTGCCTTGCTGTTGCTGAGGTTGGCTTTGAACTCTTGATTCTCTTTATCTCACTTTTGAGCTGCTGGTATTATAGACATGCACCACCGCACCTGGCTAGCAATCTCTTCTTTTGATACTTCTTACCAAACTGCCTCAGAGCCCCCCATTGCAGTACCTCTAAATTTTTAAGTATTAGGACAACATAACTCTTAGATAGATTTCTGTGAGTTCAAATAAATATTTCTAGAACAAGAAACTCTTTACTAGAGGGTAATTTGGTAATATTCATTAAGAACAATTAGAAATGTCCATACTATTATATTTCATGATTCAATTCTAAGAATTATGTAGATATAAGTAATAAGAGGTGACTACTCACCCAGAAAAAAACTAACACTTAAAGCTTTGGTGGATATCCTTCTGTACCTCTATTTTTTCTTTTAAAAACCAACAAAAAGTCAGGTGTAATGGTGCACACCTATAATCCCAGCAGCTTGGGAAACAGAGGCAGGAAGACTGTAAGTTGAAGGCCAGCTTCAGCAACTTAGTGAGGCTCTAAGCAATTCAGCAAGACCTTGTCTCAAAACAAAAAATAAAAAGAGCTGGGGATGTGGCTTTGTGGTTAAGTGCCCCTGGATTCAGTCCCTGATACCAAAACAAAACAAAAAACAACAAAAGAGATCATTTGGACTTGTTGTTTTGTAATATGACTTTAAAAAAAATTTTTGGTACTGGGGATTAAATCCAAGAGTGCTTAATCACTGAGCTACATCCTCAGCCCTTTTTATTTTGGGACCGGCTGGCTTTGAACTTGAGATCTTTCTGCCTCAGCATCTCAAACTGCTGGGATTACAGGAGTGTGCCACCACGCCCAGCTATAATATGACTTTTTTTTTTTTGGGTGCGGTGGGGGGAGGACCAGGGATTGAACGCAGGGTACTTATCCCTAACCCAGTGAGTCACATCCCTAACTCTTTTTTTATATTTTATTTTGAGACAGGGTCTCACTAAGTTGCTGCGGCTGGCCTTGAAAACTCACCATTCTTCTGCCTCAGTATACTGAGCTGCCGGGATTACAGGTGTGTGCCACTGCGCCTGGCTGTAATGACTTCTATGTTCACTTTGCAGTATAAAATGAATCATACACACCCCTAGTCAATACATATTTCATCTTATGCCAATGTTATTTTTTCTTTTTTAACACCATGGCTCTTCTGATAGTGCCAGAAATGTTACATTAATAGAGGTAATCACAGATCATTTCAAAGTGAGAATTTGCCTCTGTCAAAGCATCAGTCATCTGCAATGTTAAGAAAAGTAAAGGGATTTGAAGTCTGGAAGGACAATTTGTTTTTATATTTTATGAACTCTAAATAAAACAAAATGTGTTAGCAAAGTAAAATAGTTAATAGGGCAATTTAAACATTCCTTGCAGGCATCATTAGGGGACTTGGCAGTACTGTGCACCAGTGGGAAAAAAAATAAGTGGATTAAATATTTAGTAGTAGCTCTTCTCAAGGGAAGAAGTAGAATGGGAGTTACTGACAAGAATTCCTGAGATAATGAGGCTATAAAAAGTATTCCCCAAGTATGTAGGAAATAACATAATTTGGAATTATTTAAAGGAGAAGTTTGGAAATTAATCAGCTTTGTAATTAATGAAGCAAGTTAGAATTTTCACTATTCTTTATTAATACTCCATGGTTTTTATAACAGAACTTTACTTATTCAAATGAAGAATCTGAATAAAGAACTTACTTTTAAACTAGAAACCCACTTTATGAAAAATTAAAATATTATGTGGCAGTTCATTTTTTCAATTAAATGTATTTTCATAAACCTGATGACAAAGAAAAATTCAAGTATCAGTAAAGTACAAATAAGCCAATCTTAAAAAAAGCAAAAGATTTCAGAATTCTCATATTCTTACATATACCAATTAAGGACTTCTTGACTTTATTTTATTCCTTATTTGTTCTGAGTAGTCAACCTGTCAACATTTATGTTGAAAAATTACCAGTATATACTTTTTTTTTTTTTTAACTTTTTTTAGTTGTAGATGGACACAATGTCTTTCTTTTATTGCTTTGTATGTGGTGCTGAGGCTCGAACCCAGGGCCTCACGCATGCAAGGCAAGTGCTCTACCACTGAGCTACAATCTCAGCCTCGCAGTATATACTTTGTAACAGGTGGACTTACTTGCTGTTTCAAGACCAAGTTCTTCACTCCTTCCATCACAAACTGTGACCCTGTATTCATGACTCGTGATAAGAGACTAGGTAGAAGCAAAAGAGAAGGACCTCAGTAAGTACAAATGCTTCTCCAATTTGTTACAGATATAATATTTGCTTGCTCACACACTGTGTGCTGATGCTCACTGTACCTACTACCGTTGTTTTCACTAAACAGAAGGACCTTGAGAATTTCTGCTTCCATGGGTATTGCTACTGTAATTTTATTTAGTCATAAAATGATATTAGTCAACAATTATTATTTTTAAAATTTTTTTTGGTTGTAGATGGACACAATATCTTTATTTATTTTTATGTGGTGCTGAGGATCGAACTCAGTGCCTCATGCATGCGAGACGAGAACTCTACCACTGAGCTACAATCCCAGCCCCAAGAGATAGTCAATAATTATTAAAAAAATTTTTGTTCTCAAAATAAACATTAATCTTAGGTACAGTTTTTAGGCAAATTATAATTTGAGGAGATTAATGACAATAACCCAGACAAGCTGCTTTAGGAGCTCAAAAACACATGTTAAAAATACATGTTTATAAGTACTATGAAAAAGTCAAATGTTACTGTGATCTCTAGATCACAGGAGCTGAATCCAAACCTGTACAGTATACTATGTCCTTTTTCTACATATAAAATCTATAATAAAAATGTGGAGCATAACACACTTAGTAAATTCTATCTCAACTCTGAAGAAAGTTTATTGTCAGAACTTTTTTTTTTTTGGTACCAGGGACTGAACCCAGGGCACTTAACCACTGAGCCACATGCCCAGCTTTTAAAAATTTTTTTTATTTTGAGACAGAGTCGCACTAAGTTACTTAGGGCCTCACTAAATTGCTGATGCTGGCTTTGAACTTGCGATCCTCCTGCCTCAGCCTCCCAAGTTGATGAAATTACAGGTGTGTGCTACCACTCCTGGCTCTTGAGTGAATTTTGAATAACAAAGTTCAATCTCTTTGAACAACAAAGTTCAACAACTTTGTTCAATCTCTCACATGGATCAAAGGATGATTTGTGGCATGTAAGTGTAATTTTGATACATTATAATATTAGAGGACTAGGGATAGCCTGCAAATTGCTTTTCTCATAACGTATTTTATTAAAATCCCCAACTAAAAATACATAAGAAATTGAATAGGCTTTATTTAAATATTCCTCAAAATTTTAAGATATGAAACTGAAAAATCTCTTTTATTAAATACATGGGAATTATTTTCCAAAATTACTTTCTTTTTCCCTGTCTTATCCTTACTCTCTTCTGAAAAGAAGAGGTGGACAGGATGAAAATCCTTCATTAACAGAAATAAGAGAAAATAATCTTTGTTGGCATACATACATGCAAATCTGAAAGGGCATACTAAACTGCATAGCACTCTCTGAAGCTAGATTCATTTTGCCCAAGACTTACAAGGTCCTGCCTTAGGTGGAGCACTATTGTTTTTGGAAAATGTTTCATTAAAACCTGTATGGATCTAGGATGAATCCATTTTCCTTTGAACTTTATACTTTTATTCTAGCTCAAAAAATAAGTTAGGAATTTGAAATTTGTATAGTATTGAAGAAAACAGTAAGAATTTCCTTTGTTTGGCATTTTTGAAAATTACATAAACTTTATAGGAGTCTCTGGAGTAAAAAGTCATCCACAGTCCTGGGTACTTCCTAGCTATCATTCAGTGCTATGCCTGGATCTTTTATACCTAGGCATGAGTGACTAGCTTCAAGTCTATGTTAATTATTCAATATCAATATAAAAATAGTTTTAACATTCACATATTTTCTGAAAATGAAAAAAGTAATGTTTTAAGAACAAAGCAGCATATGAAGCCAATAGTTCATATCATGTAAAAGATACATTACATTTAAAAAAGAATTTAAATTATTCAAAGAAGCCAAAGTGTGGTGGTATTTATCCTGTATCATAACAAAAACATTCTTCAAAGAGTCAGATATTGTGTTTTTAAGGCATGAAAATTTACTCAAAGTTTGGAGGACAAGGATTCAATCAGCATTACTAAAAAGCATGACTTACCCCATTGATTTAGTGGTAGTGTTTCCATAGCTGGCAGGAGCTGAGGCCATCTTGGCAAAAGCCCTAAGATATGAGCAAGTTATATTTAGAAGTGATTATTAGAATTCCTATTCAGTAATATGGTATTAAAATATCCATTGACTAACTCTAACTTCTATTATGCATTTTCTGGAAAGAGAAATAATTTTTAAACCAATATAACTATATTCAATTAGTATGGAAACACTGATATTCTTTAAAAACACAAATGGATTTTAATCTTCACTATTTTTCTTTCTTTATTCCCCCTCACCCCAATCTAATCAAGGACAAGAACTGAGGCTGAGACCTGCTGACTTAAGAGAACAATCATGTATTGATTAAATTTAGTCTCTTTATTGTTTCCATATACTATGCTCTCTTGCTCCCAGATATGTGCCTTTGCTCATGCTGACCTTTGGGGAGTATATCTTCTGCAGTGGAACGCGCCCATTTCCTTTTAAGATTCAGTTCAAAACTACTTTATCATTACTCTTTCTACTCTCCAATGATTCTCCCCTTTAGCCATATTCTGTACCATATGATTTTATATTTAGTTGCAAAAAGTTATTTACTTTTAACTGTTTTGAAGTATCTAGAGTCTAACTAAACTACAACATTATTAAGGGTTGAAGGAAAAGATAGTACTTTTAGATGTGTTTTAAAAACTTTTTCCTCTGAGACTCTTTACTCATTTTGTACAGAATCCAGAAAATATAGAATGCTTCCAAAAAATTTCAACAACTTTGATGTAATCAAATATTAGGATGTTGGTGTACATTCTTTTAATCTTTGGACATATGCATATATAATGTACATAATTTAAAAATCAAAATTAGCATATTATAAAAATTTAATGTCAATCACTATTCTTTCATGATTCTTAATTATTTCAAATGCTTTGTAAATGGAAATAATGTGTGTATGTGTGTGGGGGAAGAGACCTAAGCAAGTTTTTATGAAAGTAAAAAAGAATGGGAATCACTAAAATGTGGTAGGTGAAACGCACATATTAAATCTCAATCTTGACAAAATATGCCAGTAGTACCAACAAAGAAATCCCAAACTTGACACAAAAATCTGTTTTGTTCAGAAAGGAGGATATATCAACTATTTCCAGCAGTGAATTGAAATTTCTGCCTTAACAAAAATCTGTATTTATTTTTTTTTAGTAGATACTACATCTAATTGATTAAGTGGGGTTAAATAAATATTACATTTGTATGGCTGAATATTATGCAAACATCAAATATTATCACTGGAGACTATTTTAAGAACAATGATAAGACTTTATAATAATGATTTCCTAGCTTTAAAAAATACATGTACTTTATGTACAAAATGGAAAATATACAGTAACAGTTATCTGTAGTCTCTGGATAGTGAGATTACAAGCAAATTTTTACTTTTTCCTTATGTATTACTTTCTGAATTTCCTAAAATTTTCTTCAATAAACTGGTATGGCTCTTACAATGGGAAAGAAAATAAATCTTATAAATAAGAGATTATATATATGTATATATATATTCTAAATTTTTTAGTTGTCAATGGACCTTTTATTTATTTATATGTGGTGCTGAGGATCAAACCCAATGCCTCACAAATGCTAGGCAAGTGCTCCACCACTGAGCCACCACCCCAGACCTAATTAGAGATTATATATTTTATGACCATGTAAAATAATGCCCAAGATTGCTTTTCACCTGATAACTCCAAATACTGATTAAGGAATTGTATATAAATCATAATATAAAAAGAGCAATGTACATATATGACTGCATGACCGATATAATTCTCCAACATGTACAATCAGAAAAATGAGAAACTACACCCCATCTATGTATGATATATCAAAGTGCATAAATGCATTCTACTGTCATGTATAACTAGTTAAAACAAATAAAAAAATAAAAAAATAACAATGACTCTGTCATACTGCCAAATATGTCTATATATTATAGAAGTTGGAAAAGACAGTTTTTAGTTTTTCTTTTTAAACAAAGGTTTGTTGTGTATTACAAGAAAATAGTCAAGTAAAATTTGAAACATGAAAGCATAGATAATACTCAGATTCACTACTCAGAGACAACCACTGTTCATTTGATGCATTTGTCTTGCTATGCACATTATTTTTGGACACAAATTGAGATCAGAAAGCACAATTTAATCTTGTTGAACTCAGGGGTACTTGACCACTGAGCCCTGTTTTATGTTTTATTTAGAGATAGGGTCTCACTGAGTTGCTTAGCTCCTTGCAGATGCTGAGGCTGGCTCTGAACTTGCGATTCTCCTGTCTCAGCCTCCCAAAGTGCCGGGATTACAGGTGTGCACCACTGTACACGGCTTAATCTTATTGTTTTAAAAACTGATTTAAAAATTATTTCGAAGGTAATGTTTATTGTAGTAAATTTGGAAAATAAATAAAAGTGGCTAAAAGAAAAAAAACTACCACTTGGGAGTTACCTGCTATTAACATTCAAATGTATGTCATTTCAGTTATGCAATTAAATGTGTATATATGTATACTAACACACACACACACACAGGAAAATGGATAAATAGGGATCATACTGTAAAAAATGTCATCTAAGTTTGCATTCAACTGTGATATGCCCAGATGTTTTTCCTGGTCTCCTAAACATATTTAGCTATCATCTTCAATAAGTTAAAACCTTATTCAATTTTATTTCTCTATATTCATTTAACATTGCATAGCATCCTTCTGTTCATTTACTTGTTAACTGTTCCCTCAACATGAATGTAAATTCAGTGCCAGTGGGGACCTTGCTTATCAGGCTTTAGTATTAGAAAATATAGTCATCCCTCAGCATTCACAGGGGATTGGATCCCAGATCCCCAAAGACGTGAAAATCTGCAAATGCTCAAGTCCTTTAAATAAAATGCATACTGTTTGCATACAACCTATACAATCCCTATACACTGTAAATCATCTCTAGATTACTTAGCATAGTTAATGAAACATGAATTCTATGTAAATAATTGTTATACTGTATTGTAACAGGAATAATGATAGGAAAAAAAGTACATATATGTCTAGAAATATTTTTTTTTAAATATTTTCAATCTGTGGATACGGAGATTGTGAATATGGAAGAACGATAGTATTTATCAAACAAATCAATAAAGAGTGTCACACATTTTTTTTCCTTACAAAAATACATGAACATTTCCAATGTCTGTAAGTCTTCTACAGCATGACTTTTAGTGATTCAATTGTTTTCTACCTTATGGAAATGCTACAATTTACTTACTGATCTTATGACTGGACATTAAAGTTGGTTTTCAAAATTTCATCATTTTAATCACTTCTAAGATTTTATAATTCCAATTACTTCTTTGGGATAAATCATTAAGAGCAGAATGTGCAAGTCCAAGCTACTTTTTAAAAACAAATTCATCCAGAAAAATAGTGACAATTTATATTCCCAATAACAGTACAAATTTACCAATTAATCATCCTTGGCACAATATTTTCTAAATTTTCACATTACATTAATCTGTTTTTCTCTAGTTAGTTGTAAATTAAAATTACTTCTTAATGCTTTTAAGACATTCCAGTCTTTGACTTTTTCACCATATCAGTGGAGAAAATATAAAGCATGTCTAAAAAAGAAAGTCATCACTGTTTTATGTAATTTTAAGATGTGCATAGGGTGGGCCAGATAAGAGAATATTTGTGCCACTGGATATAAAAAAATCAACTATGGCACTGTTTAATTTCCTTATTAGCATTCCCTTTTTCTTGGGAACAAAACCTCAATAGCACCCTTACCTTAAAGGACAGGAATTAAAGAAAATAAAACTTACTTCCACTGTTTGATATATTGTAAAGGATTAAGGTTGCATCCTGCATCTGTTAAAGCTTTTTTATACTGCTCCAAATCAGCCTGAAATAAGAATTGTATGACAAAAAATTATACTTTTATGAATGTTGTCATTTGATTAATTAGCAAGCTGTACCAAAAGTATGAGCTTAAATTCTAGGTACCTAAGTAGAATGGAGTTGCATCTTTACTGAATACCCAAGTGAGGATCTGAGACAAAAATCACATAAAATCAAAATTACTTAACAGGTTCCCAAATCACCAATAAAGTGTAATATTTTGTCATTCCTTAGTAAGTTCAATAGTCATTTTTTTTTTCTACTGCTAAAATAGACTGGCTTTCTTTGGGACAAGCACTAAATTAATGATTTGGCTTGACCAAGAATATTTCAAAACCAAAAGTAACAAGGGAACAACATGGACTGAAAAGAACCACTGATTCAGGTTTCCCATCTTTTATACACTCTAAGGGTCCAGATTCATTAACTGAAAAACAGTGTACTACACCCCATGCCTTCCAGTTTGGGGTCTGAATGTCCTATATCTGTTTTTTCTCTCTTCCTTACACTTTTTATTTCCTAATGAGTAAGTCCAGTTGAATTTGTGTAAGTTAAAGAACTCCACTATAAAAACATTACAAGGGAGAAGATTTTAAGTTTACCATCAACCAGGAATTTTTACTACTTTGCATTAAAAGGCTGTTAATCTGATACCAGTAGCCATAATTTGCATTAAGCCTCTTAATCATCACTGAAACTTATGAAAAGATATAATTCTTAAACAAAAGTAATGTCAAAATATTGTTTTAAAATCATAGATATATGATTAAAAATATTTTTTGTATTGGAGATTGAATCCAGGGCATTCTACCACTAAGCTGCACTCTCAGTCTTTTTATTTTTTATTTTGAGACAGGGTTCTTATTAAGTTATGGAGGCTGGCCTTGAACTTGCAATCCTCCTGCCCCAACTTCCACTTTTGCTAGGATTATAGGCATATGCACCACTGCGCCCAACTAAAAATCATATAGTCTTAAGAAAGTATAATAAAGTTTATTAGACTCTGATAATGGGAAACTCCCATTAATTAGAGAGATTGATTTCTACAAAGAAAATCACACTTACTGAATTAAAGTAGAAGTCAAGAGATAGATGAATTCCTATAGTTTGGTACAAATGGCCTAAAGCAAATACTGTGTTTAGCTTGCTGTTGTAACAAGCCCAAAAGTTTTGATCTACAGAAGCCTGACAATTTACCAGACATTAAAAAAGTAATTGCTACCAGCAAAGGAAAGGAGGTTACAATATCCATGTTATTCCAGATATAATCTTAGAAGTTCATCTAGTAAAACTAGTTGCTTGTACTGTTGCTCATCTAGTAAAACAATACTTAGTTAACATGAGAAAGAGTAAATGATCACTAATCCTGTAAGAAGCCAAAAAACCATAACTTTCCAACATAATAAAGGGTATAGGATATTTTCTATATTGAATGCTAGTTTCAAAACAGTCTTAAAATGATAAGAATGTCTTTTCAAAAAGCCTGTCAATACTGGTTAACCTATTTTAGAATAATTATTTTCCAGAAATAAGAATTTCGGCACCTTGAATTTAGTTCATATTTTAATGATGTAATAGTTGTCAATTTCCCCTGGCGACAATAAATACTGCCATAAACTGTGTAATAAATAGAATCAGTCTTAACAAACTGTTTTTCTTTTAAAAAAAGGAATGAAGTTATCTAGCCACAGTGATTTTTATTTCTATTTTTTGAAATTCTAACTGCTGTAACTGCAAATAAACATTCCCCCTTCCACCCAATAACTCTTTAGAGGACATACCTCAGAAGGAACTTGCTGTGTGCTTATGTAATAGATAAGAAACAGTCTCATTTTGTCTTCTGGAGTTCCTGCTACAAAAGGAAAAAGAACCAAAAAACCTCACTTTCATAATGTGTTTATCATCATCAACATTTACAAGTACATTAAAATTAAGGCATACATAAATGTGACAAAACAAAAAATGGTTTCTGATTAAACTGAGTTAAATTAATAATTACCATAATTATAACCATATAAAATACATATATAAAAAAAGATTAAGCATAGGATTAGAGGGCTGTGATTATGGAAACAAATCCATTCTAACTTACCAACTATAGTGTTGAGATTTACTTTTTAGATTAAAAAACTCGAAAAGGGAGAATATAGGCAGGGTAATCACATAATTCTATAGAATGGCATACTTGTAAGATGGCAAGGAGAGGCTGGTAACAATTACATAATTGTTTAATAATAAACAAAATAAAGTATTAAAAATACAATAACATTTAAAAATAAAATTAAAAATTTTAAAGAGATTCTAGGGCATCTATTAACACTAACAATTATAAAATATATTTCCTCTTGAAGAATGGGAATTATTTCTTCTTTTTTTTTTTTGTACCAGGGATTGAATTCAGGGGTACTTGACCACTGAGCCACATCCCCAGCCCTATTCTGTGTTTTATGTAGAGACAGGGTCTCAATGAGTTGCTCAGTGCCTCACTGTTGCTGAGACTGGCTTTGAACTTGAGATTCTCTTGTCTCAGCCTCCCAAAGTGCTGGGATTACAGGTGTGTGCCACCGTGCCCGGCTACTATTTCTTCTTTAAAGCAAAGTAAGTTACCCACTATTGGAAAATGCTATGGATCAAACCCAGTGCGTTACACATCCTAGTCAAGTGCCCTACCACTGAGCTACAACTGCAGCTTCCCCTAGAGTCTCTTTGCCAAGGTTTAGAGTCATCTTATGGTCAGGATTGGAGAGAATATTGATATATTGATGCATATAATGATATAACTATAGGTGAACCAAACTGAAATTATAAAATGTTTCTTTTTAAACCAATATTCTATAGCATACAGTTACATCCTGGAACCTCTTGTCATACTTAAATCTCTCCTGTGAGTACTTTCTATTTTAAAGTGAGAGTTCCCTCACTGAGAAATCATATGTTTTGAGAAGTTTTAAGTATAGCTTTGAAAGCATTTTTTATGCCCGAAGAATTTAAGTTGCTAAGCTGTCCATCACTCTCAAAATCAAAAACATTTCCAATATAATACTTTGATATAACAGGAAATTAACACTGATACATTATTAGACAGATGCAGTAACCTGCTACATGATATATACATATTGTTTAATCTTCAGATCCCCTTTCATTTAACCAATTGTCTATAGTATCTTCCATGGAAATTTTGGGATCTTATGTTGCATAGAATTGTCATGCCTCTTTCATCTTCTGTATGGAATTGTTCCTCCAGCTTTCCTTGACTTGTATGGCCTTGATATTTTTTAAGATTACAGGCTAGATTTTTTTTGGCAGCATGTTGAGCAATTAATATTTCATCATGATTAGATTCAGATTATACATTTTTAGCAAGAATATCACAAAAACATACCATATTCTTTGGAATGAATCATACTAGGTGGTGCAGTATTTCAGAATATCTCATTATTGATGATTTTACTGTGATTACCCAATAGAGTATTTGTCAGGCTTCTCTACTGTAAAGTTACTATATCTCCCTCTGTAATTAATAAACACTTTTTAGGGAAGTACTCTGAAACTGCAAATATCCAGTAAAATTTGAACATAACCAATTCTTTTGTCTAAAAGGACTTGTAGACAAAAGTTTCATTCAATGGGCTATAATCTGTTCTCATTATTCATTCTGACATTCAACTGTCCTGATTTGGAAACTTGTGAAGCTGACTTCTGGGTCTTTTTGATATGTTCCATCATATTGTGAATACTTTCCTTGCTTTTTGTCACAACAAAATGTTCCAAACTCATCTAGTACTTTCTTTCCCTACCCCAGTCCTGGAATCAGTTACTTTTCCAAGGAGTTCTGGTGGAAAATGTTATTTATAAGTAAAAAAAAAAAAAATCTATTTTTTTTTTGGTACTGGAGATTGAACTCAGGGGCACTTGACCACTGAGCCACATCCCCAGCCCTATTTTGCATTTTATTTAGAAACAGGGTCTCACTGAGTTGCTTAGTGCCTCACCGTTGCTGAGGCTGGCTTTGAAATCGTGATCCTCCTGTCTCAGCCTTATGAACCAAAATCTTTAGCAGTGGGATATTGCTGCTCCCAGGCCTTCTCAGTTAGGGAATGCATATAAGGGTACACATGTGTGTGCGTACACATGCACACCGAATATCTTTATTTCTAGATCTGACAAATATATAGTGAGAACACTAAATTCCCAATACCTTGAATACTAATTAATTCTAGTTTTTACCTTTCTGTACTTAACATTTCTTTCTCTGATGACAAGAAATTTGGCTCCCTTTATATTAATTGACATATTTACTTGTTTAACTAGTCCCCTGTATATAATAATTATCCCATATCTCCTGCTATCCATTTGCCTACATGGATGCTCTCACTTGGACTCTGATTCCCTATGATGGAACCACCCATACACCTGGTCATACTTCTCAACCTACTTGGGCCCAGACTGAGTGGTTCCAGTGTAGGGTCACTTGCCTTAATCAGTTAGGGCTCTTATATCTCTTGCAAGACTTGTTCCTTTCCTACATCTGAACACTCTGCTCACCCTGCCTGGGACTTTGACATTTCATTCTAAGTTACCAACTCCCTCTACCCAATGTGTAGTTTCTTCTGTCATCCTGCTTAGGTTCCAACATCTTGTTCTGGGCTAAAGTGGCACCAGACTGCCACTGTGCATGAATGCCGACTTTGTTCTGCCCTACTTAATGTCTTTAGGAAAAAATTGTTTGAGGAAACAAAGAAGAAAGGCCTTTTTATCAACACATTTATTGTTTTGACCATATTCAAAACTTTTTACAAATAACAAGGAATACTTCGGAAGTGATGGATGTTTCATTGCAAAGTGCACATACATAACAAAATGTTATGGTCTTACTATAAATTTAGCTTTTAAAAGTATGAGCAATACTTGTGCCTCCTCAGAAGTTTTAATGAATGGAATCTTTAATTACACATTAGTTTGGACTTTCTTCTTTTCAATTTGGAAAAAAGTCTAAAGCTTATACTAGAATTTGAAAAAATCATCGCTATTCAGCTTGAATACTCTATATCTGCAAAATGGGTCATAGGCTTTATATTTGCTTTGGGAAACATTGAAATCTGGATTAAAAACTATTCTGAAATCATCAAAAAGTCTCTTAAGGTTTGAGTATTTTAGAGGCTAACCCCTTACAAACATTCCACAGTCATTATAATTAAGTTATAATTAGGTTATATTTTCTAATTATAAATAGTTATATTTTGTTTTAATAAAATCTAATATATAAAATACTTAGAGAAATACAAATATAAGGGGATTTACCACAAGGTTTCCTCAAAGTGAATTTCTTAAACATGTAAAATAGAATTAGAAATAAGCACAAAATAGTGCTTTAAATAATATCCAAGAAAAGTTCAGTGAAATAAAATACAAATCATTTTTCCATTTTAGAACTGCTATGTTCAAAGTTTTTCAACAGAAAATAGTTCATTGAGCTTCCTTGTTATTAGTATAGACTGACAAAAATAGTAATTCTACTTAAATTTTGCTCAAATTGAAAATGGTAGATTCACAAGATGTGAAACTTTTAACTTTAAACTTATGGTACATACCATCAGGGTCCGATATTATATCTAGAAGAGATTTATCCAAAGTAGTTTTGCTCATTATTTTTTCTTCATATTCAAAATATACATCCAGCTTTCTTGCCTGTTTCAAAGTAAATATTAGATGAGACTACATCAAGTAATAAAAATATATTAAAAGTCTCTCATAAGTTCCTATTTTCTATAATCAATTTTAAAAATAAACATTCATTTCCTGGTAGAATTTAGTTTCTTGCTTCTAATGATACACTTAATAATAAAAAAAAAACACCAACAGATTAACTATTTTAACATATTTGAATGTACTGAATTAACTGTACGTGTCTTACATATACTAGTAAAAACAAAAACACACTAATTGTATTAAGTAGTAACTAGAACACAAATCACATTGTACTCCATGCAAATTAATATTGTGGTCATGCTGATTACGTTTTTTAGTGTGCAAATCTACATTTTTCTATCTTAACTGAAAATTACCCCAATTAACCTATTTTTATGTTTTTAAAAAATAAAACTGTGTTTCTTCATTAGTTCTACTTGATATGTTGAAAGTTTAGATAACAGAATAGTAAAATGTTTCTAAATGACATTGGTCCAAATGAAGTTAGTGGGATCCTCCAGAGTAAATAAAAGTAATTATTATCAAATATCTATTAAACTATGTTTCTGATAACAAAACAGAAAAGAAGACATTTCTTCCTAAAATGAAGGCGTTAAAAGTTAAAGTAGGAGTAAAAACCATTCATGAAATAAAGTTGGATACTCAGCAATATCAACAAAGAACCAACACATAATTACAGAATATAAAAGTATTATGCTAAAATTATATAATGAAATAAATAGTCAAATATTTGTGGCAAAGGAAGTGAAATATTTTGAATTGAAAGTGACTTGGGAACACAGAAATAGCTCATTTCAGTTAAAAAGATCATACCAAGGTACAACAGAGTAGAGCCATCTGAATAATAGACTAAGGAGTGGATTTCATATATGGGCAATAGTCTTTTCAATTCCACTCCTCGGCAGTGGTACACAAAGCCAGATTTTCAAAGAATGAAATATTCAGATAGTTTAAAAATAAAAACACAGGGCTGGGATTGTAGCTCAGGGGTAGAGAGCTTGCCTGGCATATGTGAGGCACTCTGTTGGATTCTCAGCACTGCATATAAATAAAACAAACGCCCACTGACCAAAAAAAAAAAATTGAAAAAACAAAAAACAAAAACATAGACAGGTAAACGATATAAAGAACAAAGAAGTCCTAGTTCTTGCCAGTCGTCTTCCACCCCATTTCCACCTGCTCCTACAGGTATTTATTTAGATTATTTCTTCTACAGTTTTTCACTGTATTGATACAAAGAAATAGAACCTACATTCTAATATCCCTCTGCTTTTGATACAAAAAGTTAATATACTATACTCTTCTGCTCCTTCTTTGAATAATATAGATTACATCAGTATGTGAAGTATTTCCTTACCAGTGAGTTCTTAATGAGTATAATAAGAAAAAATTTTTCCTTATTATAAAATGTCTGCCCCTTCATATTCTCTGATGCTATAGAAAGTATTTTAGCTACTATATAGTGCTACTTTGATAAGTATAACAGATTAAGAGGTAAAATCCTAGAAAATGGGGGCTGGGGTTGTGGCTCAGTTGTAGAGCACTTGCCTAGCATGTGTGAGGCACTGGGTTCGATTCTCAGCACTACATATAAAAAAAAAAAAGTCCATTGACAACTAAAAAATATTAAAAAAAAAATCCTAGGGAATGACAAAGTCCTAGAAATAATATTAAAAATAGACAAAAGATTTCCAATTTTCCCAGCACCATTTGTTGAAAAGGCTATCTTTTCTCCAACGTATGTTTTTGGCACCTTTGTCTAGTATGAGATAGCTGTATTTATGTGCATTACTCTCTGTGTCTTCTATTCTGTACCATTGGTCTATATGTCTATTTTGGTGCCAGTACTATGCTGTTTTTCTTACTACAGCTTTGTAGTAAAGTTTAAGGTCTGGGATTGTGATGCCTCCTGCTTCACTCTTCTTGCTCAGGTAGCTTTGGCTATTCTCGGTCTCTTATTTTTCCAAATGAATTTCATGATTGCCTTTTCTATTTCTATAAGAAAGGACTTTGGGATTTTAATTGGGATTGCATTGAATCTGTATAGTGCTTTGGGCAGTATAGCCATTTTAACAATATTGATTCTGCCTATCCAAGAGCATGGGAGATCTTTCCATCTTCTAAGATCTTCTTCAATTTCTTTCTTTAGTGTCTTGTAGTTTTCATTTCATTGTGCATGCGAGGCAAGCACTCTACCAACTGAGCTATATCCTCAGCCTTCTCCTTTGCTTTTTGTGTCTTCTTCCTAAAAACGGTAAACTTCTTGGAATGTGTCTACTTAATTGTTTAACCCTAGGAGTTTAACACAGAACCTGGCTCATAATAAGTACTTAAGTTTATTGAATTTCAAAACCGAGAGCAGGACATACACTAGCAAGTAGTCATTTTTAGAAGTCACGAAAATAGGTGAATGACCTTCTAGAAATAAAAAAAAAATCAATAATCTAATATTTAGTGTTTTAATATATAGAATTAAGCATGCTAAATGTTACAACAGACTATAATGTCTATATGGATCAGTGAAAACACAGTTTCACTAACTTATGCAAGTATACACACATCTGATTTATTTTCCCCTTCCTTGATATATTAACTTATATTTCAAATTCTAAGGAACAATGTAAACAGAGTCCCAAAACAACTTAGTTTGACTGGTAATGGACTTTAAAACAATTAAAAAAAATATTTTTTGGTGATAAAAATGTTCTAACATCATGTTGTGATTATGATTTCAACAATTCTGTATGCTAAAACTCAATTATACACTTCAAATAAGTGAACTATATGGCATGTGTACTATACCTCAACAAAGCTGTTAAAAGCAATAGCCTTTCTGTACACTATTTTATGAGGGAGCATCACCTAAAAAGTAAAGGATTTAAGTATATATTTTATAACCTACATAAGAGAACTATTATCTGTTTGGCACTTTACTCATAGCTGTGGCTTTCAACATTTTTAAACAGAGAAAAAACCAAATTTTCTCTTTCAAAAACCAAATTTTCTCTAGAATCCTAAACAAAACAGATATAAGTGAATCATGAAATGTCTCTACAGAGGTCTAGGGTGAACAGTGTTTAAAAACTACTACCTTACATTATTTGTTTAATTCTCCAAACAACACTATGAGCTAGGAATTGAAAGTCTCATTTTCAAGATGAAGAAGCAGACACAAAGGATTTTAAGTTTATTCAAGGTTACCAGAGTAGAAAGAGTAGAGAGGTGAGATTCAAATCCAGGTCATACTTCAATGTACACCACAGGTAAAGAGTAGGAAAATTTACATCTTCTTCAAGAACAATTTATTGCTTCTCTTGCTTTATAAAAAAAAGTGTATTTTTGTATATATTTGGCAAAAAGTCATTCTGACCAGAGATCTAATATTTACAGATCTTTTCTCAAATTCTTCACATGAGGGAAAATACTAAGGGAAGCAACTTGGTGATTTCAAAGATTGGTTATTCTTATTCAACATGGGCTTAATAGAGAATACAATTTGCATATTAAGAGTGACACAAAAGCTGGGCGCAGTGGATCAAGCCTGTAATCCCAGCACTTAGGGAGGCTGAGACAGGAGAATCGCAAGTTCAAAGCCAGCCTCAGCAACAGCGAGGTGCTAAGCAACTCAGTGAGACCCTGTCTCTACATAAAACACAAAATAGGGCTGGGGATGTGGCTCAGTGGTTGAGTACCTCTGAGTTCAATCCCCAGTACCAAAAAAAAAAAAAAAAGAGTGACACAGAAAAAAAACAACTTAAAAATTATAAAACAAAATAAATTTTTGGTAGTTACAATAAATATCAAGAACAAACAGGTAGTGGAATGAGATGGTCATCATTACCCTAGGATGTGTATGATCGCATGAATGGTGTGACCCTACTTTGTGTACAACCAGAGATGTGAAAAATTGTGCTCCGTTCGTGTGAATCAAAGAGCATTCTGCTGTCATGTATAACTGATTAGAATAAAAAAATTAACATGTAAAAGGAGACTTATGGAAAATCAAAAGCATTACACATGGAATACAGATTTTATATATAGTGAATATGAGTTGTTAGAAACATGAATTTCTCAAGCATTACTTTAGAAGGGCTTTCTAAGGGAGAATATGATAAAAATAAATTTAGTGTTTCTCTCTAGTTAACAATGAAGCTTTTTAGTATACTGTCTCAAAATTTATATCCAATTAATATTGCACATACATTGTTAAAATTTGACTAGCTACAGCCCACTGGATTGGAAAGAACAAAAACAAACAAATCTAAAGAAAGCACTTTCCAAAACTAGTCTGTCTCTTCCTTTACCATAACCATTTCTTTTTATAATAGACAATTCTGAAGATTCATCTGAGAAGTATAGTTAGTATATACCTTTTGCGTTTTTGACAATCCATTACCTAGGAACATGTACCAGATGCCCACACAAAACACAAAAGGAATTCTTTTCCTTCTTAAAATTGTTGGAGATTTTCCATCTCTTTGTCATTCTCTTTACTCTAGCAGACATCAACATTATAGAATTCTCTTCATTGCTAGCTACAATTCTCATTTGTCACTTCTATTTAATGACTTACTGATGGTAAAGTCTAGAGTCTATCTTGGCCTTCTTGTTTCTAGGCCCCAATTCTATCCCCTGGTACCATTCAGCAGTGAAAGAAAAGGCAAGAAGGAATTAGAGTTCTACTTCCTTCTTCCATTACGAATCTCAATATTCCTCTCTATTTCTCATAGGAGAGAGAGGGGATATATCCCCTTCTATGTTACAGTGCAATAGGAGGAATACTCTACATTGGAAATTAAAGAGGCTCTGTGGGAAAGAAACCTATCTACCACATATTCTAAAAAAACCTATCTACTACATATTCTAGTGTATCTATCATAAGCTATAATAAACTTAGAATTAGACTTTCAGAATATAATCTATACCTAAGTTGAAGACTGGTTATACTTTAGCCTTTTTTGTTCTTTCTTCTTCATGAGTTTAACTTGCACAATCTTTTAGGGCTGTACTTGTATCTCCCTTCATTATGTGGGTCACAGTGATATGCATTATTCTAATAGTGTATATGGTGTATATTGCTAGAGTATAAACCCTTCAAGACTCCTCATTATTTTATGCATAGCACCCTACAAGATGACTGGAATTCTCTAAAATAATTCTTTTTTGCTCCCAATATAACAAAATATCAGGTTGATTTATTTTCAGTTCTTTAGGTGGATATTTTGATGAATTTCACACTGGTATGTTTGCCACTGCATGCATGGGTTTGCCAACGTAAGAGATTATTTCACAATAACTGGTTCATCCATTAAATTATATTTAGAAGTGTTTTATAAGACAAGTAGCTGAAAATAATTACTTTGAAATACCTACTCATATGTCAGAGTGACTTAGAAATCTTAAATAAAATTAATCCTTTCATCTCTACCTCAATTCTGTGCTAAGGAGGGAAAATGTAATGTATTAGTAAAAAGTAAGGAATCTGGTTAGGATCTTCAATTTCTATAAGAGAATGTTAACCTTATGGCAATCTCATTTTTAAATTTATACATTTTTCCCTCAATCAAGACACTGAATTTTTAGCATTCAAGGCCCAAATAAGCATATAGAATCTCAACTTTGCTTTATCAAATCCTATAAAAAGTCCAACTAAAAAACTGATATTATCATAAATTATTTAAAGAATTGGTAATCATCTATTCTAGATACTAAAAATTCTATTCTAAGTTTAAGATGAACCATCAGAAGGCTATGAACTTATATCTTACTACCTTGGTAACTCATAGTACTCTCACTGAATTGTACTTTACTATTATACCCTTGGCTTTCATTAAAGGTGCCATACAAATCAGCCATATGAAATCCATGAATGTAACATATTAAACACTATATCCTTACATTATAGTTTACTTTAGATAGTATAATTCAATATTTTTTTGCAGTGTGACACTATTAATGCTTTCCTTAAAAGTAAGAAAATCATGCCGGGCGCGGTGGCGTGTGCCTGTAATCCCAGTGCCTTGGGAGGCTAAGGCAGGCAGATCGCAAATTCAAAGTTGGCCTCAGCAAAGGCAAGGCACTAAGCAACTCAGCGAGACCCTTTCTCTAAATAAAATACAAAATAGGGCTGGGGAAGTGGCTCAGTGGTCGAGTGCCTCCAAGTTCAATCCCTGGTACCAAAAAAAAAAAAAAAAAAGAAAATCAACTTTCTGCCATAAGTTTTAAAAGTTTAATTACCTCTCTCTTGCTCCCTTTTAAAATCTTGGTGGCAAGAAAATTCAAAGCTACATTGGTGAATTAACATTATAAATATATAGAAATGATTTTGAATTTTTATCTCATTTTCTTATGTGCTACTTGTGGAAGTGGTCCTAAATCAGATTTAGACTAAGGAAACAATTTTAATCTATAAATTTAACCTATATATTGACGACTGCTCAAACTATTTAAATTCAAATAATGTATGTAACAAAAATTAAAAACATACATAAAATGATCTTTAGAGATTATAAGTATTTTTTTCTTTTTGGTACTAGGGATTGAACTTAGGGGCACTCAACCACTGAGCCACATCCCCAGCCCTACTTTGTGTTTTATGTAGAGACAGGGTCTCACTGAGTTGCTTAGCACCTCGCCGTTGCTGAGGCTGGCTTTGAACTCACGATTCTCCTGTCTCAGCCTCTTGAGCTGCTGGGATTACAAGCGTGCACCCCAGCATCCGGCTAGATTACAAGTATTTAAAATACAAATAAAAGTGATTTAGTATTAGAAAATAAAAATTACTCTATCAACAATATTTCTGTAGAGAATAGAGATTTATGTGGCACTTGTAAACTACCGTCTTACTGTATTATGGCTCTGTAGTATTTCTCTACAGACATTTATGTAGAACTTATAAACTTATAAGTCTTATGATTCTCAGAAAGCATTTACTTTTAATTCATTCAGCCATTGTGTTGACTTCTTAAGATTCCTACAAAAGAAGAGTGAATTAAATTGAAAATATGTAGAATACATAATAAAAATTCGAGTAGAAATCAATGAAATTAAAAACAGGAAAATAAACAAAATCACAAAAACCAAAAGCTGGTTTTTGAAATTGATAAATCTCTACTTGGGTTATAACCTAAAATACTAAGAATCCTATGAAGAAAAGAGAAGATACAAATTAATAATACCAGAAATGAAAGAAGGGCTATCACTACTAAGCTCACGACACTAAAAGGATGAAAAAGTAATATTTTAAACAACTCTATGTGCACAAAAGAATATAGGGAGGAAAGAGGGCTAAGCAGGTAAAACACAGACCACAGGTAGAATTTTTTGGCCAGTAGAATTCTGTAATAATAGATACATGTCATTATGTGTTTGTCAAAACCTACAGAAGGTACAACACAAAAAGTGAATCCTAAGGTAAAGACTTTAGTTTGTAATAATATATTAATATTGACTTACCAACTGTAACAAATATACCTTACTAATGCAAATGTTAACACTGGGAAACTAGAGGTATGTGGGTGAAAGAATATGTGGGAACTCTGCTTTTTTTTCTGAAAACATAAACTGCACTAAAATAAATGGAATCTGTTAAACAAACAAAAATATGTAAGCAGGACAACAAAAGAAAGAGTCTTATCTAATGAAGAGTATTAGCAAATTCTTAGGAAATTTTGTTTAGCTTTGAGTATCTTTCCAGCTTCTTAATGTTTAATGTATAAAATGATGCAAAAAGAAAAGAATATAAAGATAATTTTGCATGTACTTAAAAAATATATTTTTCCTGGGCTTTAGGAGTATTTAGTCTTATATTTACAATAAGCACAAAAGATATATTAAAAATATATTTGGTGGATGAACCTGAAGAAAATTATGCTAAGTCAAATAAAACAGATAGATAGATAAATATCTATTATGAATATTAAAAAAGTTGAATTTATAGAAATAGAAAGTGGAATAGTAGTTACCAGGAGCTGGGAAAAGGGGAAAATGAAGAGATAATGGTCAATGGGTACAACTTTAGTAATAAAGATAAATAATTTCTAGAGGCCAAG
Organism: Geosciurus inauris; assembly: GCA_004024805.1. Lineage (NCBI taxonomy): Eukaryota > Metazoa > Chordata > Mammalia > Rodentia > Sciuridae > Geosciurus > Geosciurus inauris. The sequence goes on from PVHX01005753.1 coordinate 89,625, forward strand.
TCACAGCATGTGGCTATTACTAATAATAATGTATACTTGAGATCTGCTAGGAGAGTGGATCTTTAGTCTTATTACAAAAGAAAGGCAACTATGAAAGGAGATGTGTTAATTAGCTTGATTGTGATAAATCATTTCACAATGAATATATTTATTGAGCCATGTTGTACACCTTAAATATACAATTTTTACTTTTCAATTATAATTCAATAAAACTGGAAAAATATTTGTTGAAAAAGTATACCTGTTTTATGAAAATCAGTAAGATAACTATTAAAATTTTAGCATTCTTGAACATAAAACCACCAGAGTGACTGAACACATTAAATGAATGATTAAACACAGTAAGTGGCCAGGTATTTGAATAAAATAACTGAGGTTCCTCACGTCTATTTTCTTTTTCTTTTTTGTCATATGTATGTTGTGTGTGTGTATGTCGTTTATGATGAATACAAAGAGTATGCGGAAAACATACATGGATGTAAATATATTTGATATATGGCCAAAAAAAATTTTTTTTTTTGGTGCCTGGGATTGAATCCATCAATAACCTCATGCATGCTAGGCAAACCCTCGTATCACTGAGCTACGTCCTCAGCCCTCATTGATTGTTTGCATTTGATTTATTTTTAATCTTATGGTCACTACAAAGAGATTACAAAAGAGCAAACCATTCTCATTAGATTTTTGCTGAATCTATTTGAAGGAACTACAGAATGGAATTTAAAAGCTCAAATTCAATCTCTATCAGATGGTCTTAACCCAAGTATTAAGGATCTCTGAGATTCATTTCCTTTGTCGAATGGGGAAATACACACATACATACACAGTCACAATGTTAAATTATTTGACATACAAATGCAGACACACACAAATCTATTCTCCTTTAAAAGAAAAAGTATATGTTCCTATTTTTTAGCCAACAATTGTGTTTCTTTTTCTCTGAAGAACCCTCATTAATTTGTTTGCTTCATTTTCACTATAGCAGGTGGCAAAGAAATGAAAAAGCAAAAAGCTAGAGGAAGTTAGTGTCATGCTTTTTTTTTTCTTTGATGTGAAAGTAGACTCCAGAAATCCATAGTAAGAAATCCATAAATGTTTAACATCTATAGCAATTAGAGAAATGCAAATCAAAACTACACTGAGATTCCATCTCACTCCAGTCAGAATGACAAGTATTAAGAATATAAGCAACAAAAACTATTGGTGAGGATGTAGGAGAAAAAGGCACACTCAAGCATTGCTGGTGGGATTGCAAATTGGTGCAACCACAATGGATAGCACTATGGAGCTTCCTCAAAAAACCTGAAATGGAACCACCATTTGACCCAGTTATTCCACTCCCAGGTTTACACCCAAAAGACTTAAAAATCAGCATACTACAGTGAAGCAGCCACATTATTGTTTATAGCAGCTCAACTCACAATAGCTAAACTATGGAACCAACCTAGGTGCCCTTCAACAGATGAATGGATAAAGAAAATGTGGTATATATACACAAAGGAATATTACTCAGCCTTAAAGAATGAAATTATGGCATTTGCTGGTAAATGGATGGATCTGGAGAATATTATGCTAAGTAAAACAAGCCAATCCCAAAGAACAAAAGCCAAATGTTTTATCTGATATGTGGATGCTAATTCACAAAAAGGGAAGAGGGCTAGGGAAGAATAGAGGTACTTTGTGTTAGAGGAGAGTGAAGGGATGGGGGGGTTACGGGGATATAAATGATAGTAGAATGAAACGGACCTTATTACCCCATGAGCATATATGACTACATGGCCTGTGTAACTCTACTTCATGTACAACGAGAAGAATGAGAGATTATACTCCATTTATGTATGATGTGTCAAAATGCATTCTACTGTCATGTATAACTTAACTGGTGCCCTTTCTTTTCCTCTATAAAGCATAGTAGCTGATGGCCACATTGACTCCTGACAACTCATAGCTGATATACTTCTTTTTATACAAATAAAAAAAGAAATTCTCAGATACTGCAAAGCAATATGAGACTGTATAGTATTTTTTAAGATTTTGTAGATGGCATTTTTACCCACAATTATTCCAAACAATATTTAAAATCACCACCTTCACAGTCTTTCTAAAATGTGCAACTTGACACAATCTTCTTTTGACATACTTACAACTGACATAAACAGACTGAAATTAAATACAAGTAACTCCTTCGTGAGCAAGTCTAGCCCGTAAGAACAAAACAGGAAATAAGAAAGAAGTATATCAGCTATGAGTTGTCAGGAGTCAATGTGGCCATCAGCTACTATGCTTTATAGAGGAAAAGAAAGGGCACCAGTTAATTTGGAATGTATACTAAATACAAGTCAGTTAAGAGTTTCTATTTTATTTTGAAAGGTTATTTTATGCTAAGAAGAAAAAAGCAGTTAAACCAAACAAAAATTAGTCTTCATAAATAGGAACCCTAGCCTTGTTCAGAGTACAGACCTCATCACCTCATTAGATCATGTCTTTAGATCAACATAAGTCCCTTTCCACTTTCTCCCGTAAAACAAACACACAGACAATAAAGGTCTGGTAACAACCAATCCCTGCTTGGCATAGCTTTTTAACAACCTATTCTCTGCCAACTACATTTGGAAGAAACAGAGATATCAGAGCTCTTCCTCTTAGGTGGGGCATTTGCTTATCACTATGTCTTACAAGTAGGCTTCTTTTCCTTTTTGTAGGTATTTGATGCTAAAGAGTACTTAATTCAGTTTGACTACTAATTTAGTAGGTGGGCTAAATCTCTAAATTATGTAAGTAATCCCAGAAGCCACTTTCCAACAACCAGAGCTTGGGAAAGTCACATATGCATTAGAAAGCACTACTAAAGCAAAGGTTTAAAAACAGAATACTCAAAGCAAATGAGTACTCAACCATTTCCTCTTTATTAGACCAAAGTTAACTACTAAAACCATTAAAATTCTTAGAATATCAATAAACTGAAGTGAGAGTGTTTGCCAAACTCATAGCAAAGTGCTTTTTTTGTTGTTGTTGTTGATATAGGGGATTAAACTCAGGGGCACTTAGTCATTGAGCCACATCCTTATCCCTTTTTATTTTTATTTTTTTATGATTAGTGCTGGTTTATTTCTGAGCAAACATGGGGGAGGTACAATACAAAATTTAACTTTGTAGTTTAGTGCTTATATTCTAAGCAACTGTCTCACCTCAAAAAAAACTGAGGGTGAGAAGTGCACAGTAGTCATGTTTCCATAGGTACCTGTGATCTAATGTCCTAAAGACAGGTTTGTGTCAAACATGTCTTGAAAAAGGACACAGTTTAAATATTGTTCTCTTTATAAAAGCAGTTTATTACCATAGGATTTGAATCTGCTATGAGATCCTGTAGGGAATCCAGAAATCCTTGACCTATCACCATCTCGGCATTGACATCACGGAGTTTTGCCATGCAAACTGCTGCTGTTTTCTGAACACAGGGATCTTCATCCTTCAAGCATTTGAGGGACTCACAGATATTCTGTAATCTTGTCCACTGGGTACACCCCATGGTCCTATCTGCCAAGGCCCAAATCAAAGGATTGGGATATTCACAGTCCTTCACAAAGCAGTTGACAGCCATGATGGCCATGTCTGGCTAGCTCTGGGCATAGTTCGTCAAGTAGAGATATATGAGCTTCTCCAGTTCCAGGCTGTCAGTTCATAGCAGCAATCACTTTCTTCACAGCCTTCTTCCACTTTTCTTTTTTGAGTTCAGCTTTTAATTCAAAGATTTCTCCCTTTTGATTAGTTGTAAAGTATTTGGAGTTAGTCATGATTTTGGATCTTTATGTGCACCAGAGGCAAGGGTGGGGTGGCAGTGGCAGCCAGAGACCACAGCTTAGATGATGTTGTCCCCTTTTATTTTTTTGTGACAGGTCTGGCTAAATTGCTGAGGCTGGCCTCAAACTTGTGATTCTCCTACCTCAGCCTCCTGAATGACTGGGATTACGAGCATGTACCATTGTGCCTGGCTGGAGTGATCTTAACTTTCCATCAATACACTGATTATGAAAGAACTACCAGAACTTCTCTAGAAATTAATTTCTAAAATTTATCAAAGGAAATGTAAGAAACAGCTATACTCTAGATCTCTCCAAAGAAATACATAAAACTGCAGTTAAAGACAAATACCAAGAGAAATGTTCTGAGAACTCTGCATAAAGACATAATACTCTTAGTAATAAAAACACTTAACTGTTTAGGTGAATTACTATTTATAAGAAATTCTGGTGAAAGAGCAAGGCGTCACAGAGTACTAACTTTTGATTAATATTATAGCCAGTGGTAGATGGCTATAGATTTGTGGTAGATTTGTACCACAGTGATGATACAAATAAACATGCCACTTAAAAGTAAATAAAAATTGGAAATTTAATAGTTATGGAAAACTATAAGAAGAAATTTTATAACTTGCAATAGTTAGAAATGAAAACAACAAAGTTTATATGCTTGTTTTGACAAGAATGAACTTAAAATGGTCAACATTAAATGAGGAGTAGTCAGAATATTCCAATTTCTTATACTAACACAATTTGTTATATCAATTATATATATGATTATGTATATGATTTACTAAATACAGCCATAATTTATATGTAAAAATTTAAAATTGAGAGATCTTTATCTATGATACAAAATATCTCTTTTGATATTAATTGGGTTTCCTAGAAACAACACAAGTAGGAATACTGTATGCTATATATGACATTATTTTCTCTCTACAAAGCAAACGTGCTTTATAGCAGTTTCTGTAAATTAGATCCTGTTGGGAAAAGGGTATCTTTCTTCTTCTTTTTTTTGGGTACTTGGGATTGAACTCAGGGGTACTCAACTACTGAGCCACATCTCCAGCCCTATTTTGTGTTTTATTTAGAGACAGGGTCTCACTGAGTTGCTTAGCACCTCGCCGTTGCTGAGGCTGGCTTTGAACTCATGGTTCTCCTGTTTGAGCCTTCCAAAGTGCTGGGATTACAGGTGTGCGCCACTGTGCCCGGCTAGGAAAAGGGTATCTTTGAGTTATATCAATGATTGAAAAATGTCTTAACTTTTATATAAAATGACTCAGTATCTTGAATGGACAAATTTGTTTCTAACATGAGATGCTCTTCCAGAGAAAGAGTAGTCCTGGAAGAAACACTGTTTTTCCCCAGAAGATCAAGAGTTCTTCAAGCAGAATTGTTTAGATCAGGCATGGTGGCATATCACACTGTTTTGGACAGGTGGCCTTATTAACACAAACTGATTCTGAAAAACTCACCTAAGATCATTAATGTAAAATGGTAAATAATCACAAAGAATTTCCTAAGTAAACTGTACGTTACAGAACACTGTTCTCGCCTAGACAGAATACATGTCTTCTGCTTCCATGTTTATTTCCAGAACTTAACACTCCTCAGTCCATTTTCCATTTAAAACATAAACCAGGTCATGTCATTAACTTCCCATCATAATTACTAAATTTCTGCCTTTTAAAATTCCGTTTTCTATTACTCCCTCCTCAATAAAGAACATTATTCTTTTTCTAAGTTCTCAAACATATCAAATTTGCCTTAAGGCCCTTGCATTCATTATTCCCTCTGGCTTTGAGATCTTCACTCACTGGCTCCTTTTCATGATTCAGGACTCAATTCAAATATTACTGCATCAACGGTGATTTCCATAATTACTTGACTCCAGAATAGGCAGGTCTCTCACAGTCATTTTCTATTGCCTCAAATCACTCTCTTTTTTTATTCTTATGCCACCTAAAAGCAGAATTTATCCTGCTTTCTAGTTTGATTATTCTGCTTGTTGTCACTATAACATCTGCAACAAGAGAAGAAAATCTGTTTTGTTTACTATTTGTCTTTAGGGCCCAAGACAATACACATGGTCAACAAATACGATTGAATAAGCACATTAGTTTAATCACAATTTTTTCAAACCATAAGCTCTATCTCTGCCTTATTTTAAAGAACATATGCTCATATATATTTGTGGAAGAATTAATGTTTATAAAGTTTTATGAATAAGATTAAACTATACTTTTCATAGGTATAGTAATTAGTTACTTTGAGTCATGCAATTTAGTTTGGTATCAGGAGCCAAGTTTGGCATTTTCCCAATTTTACAGCTGGGAAAAGTCAGAAAGTAAAATTTAAGAATTAATAAACTTTTAAGTGGGGCGCGGTGGCTCACGCTTGTAATCCCAGCACTTAGGGAGGCTAAGACAGGAGAATCGCGAGTTCAAAGCCAGCCTCAGCAATGGCGAGGCACTAAGCAACTCAGTGAGACCCTGTCTCTACATAAAACACAAAATAGGGCTGGGGATGTGGCTCAGGGGTCGAGTGCCCCTGAGTTCAATCCCTGGTACCAAAAAAATAAAACAAAAACAAAAATAAATAAATAAACTTTTAATAATGGGAAAAAAAAAACAAAACAAAACCCCTATTAAATCAAGGAAAATCTATAAAACAGCTTAAGTATTGAAGTACTCACAGGACTATTAACACTTGTCACAACTCCTAAATTTGTTAATTGTCTATTTGCACCCAGTACTTAGCACAGTGCCTGGCACACAGGAAATACTCAAAAATATTTGTTGAATAATCATAGAGCCCTAATTATATAATTAAAGAGATGTAAACTAGACCTATTTCTAATTTTTTAGGGCAGCAAAGTTTTTGCTTTCTGCATTAGATTTGCAGTCTTCATATTTAAGCCTTGTAAGCAAAGACTTTTTCTCCTATAGAAGGAAATTCTCAATAAAGCTGTTTTATTTTACCTGGTTTTATATAGTTTGTTCTCTTTCTAGTAGACAATGATCTTAAGTAAACATATTGGAACAGCTTTTTGCCATTTTATAGAGGTAATACATATGGACGTGAAAACACTAGCACAATTATATACTATACAGACTACACAATTTTATTTCTATTCCTGTATGTACATTAAAAATATCAAGTATCAATATCAAGATGTGGAGCAAAGAAAAAAATTAGGCTTTTGGCTTAATAGAAATTATTCAGGTTTAAAATCCATGCTGAAAAATGTCCATTATCTATCTATACTGGTTCCTTTCTAATGTTCTATGACTTTTTTTTTTTTTTTTTTTAATACCAGGATTGAACTCAGGGGCACTCGACCCCTGAGCCACATCCCCAGCCCTATTTTGTGTTTTATGTAGAGACAGGGTCTCACTGATTTGCTTAGTGCCTCATCGTTGCTGAGGCTGGCTTTGAACTCATGATTCTTCTGTCTGAGCCTTCCAAAGTGCTGAGATTACAAGTGTGTGCCATCGTGCCTGGCTTAATGTTCTATGACTTTTAAAGTCATTAAAAAATAAAACATTTAAATCCCTCCTGCATAAATCCAAGGTGGTATTCACATCTTTAATAGGTCCAATTATACTCATCTTTTTAAGCAGTTTCAAATGTATATTAAAGAAATGTTGATGTTAGTATAGTAATAACCAAGTCATAGCACAATTTGCTCCTCAAATTCAGCTCCCAAAAAATGACAGTAGAATAGTGATGGACTGATTAAGTAAGGTGACATGTGGTAATCAAGAATGAAGTAATGAGAAAAAGAACTATGACAACAATGTTTGGAAGCTCCAATATATTTGTTTTAAAATCACAGTATAATGAGAGAAAATAAGGAACTTTAATGTCAAAAGGTTCATCTAAAATCCCAAGTCACATAAAATGATGTGATAGGTATTTTAGATAGTACTATAGCAAAAAGGATTTCTAAATCTGCATTGCTATTAATTATTAATGGAGTTAAGATGGTTAGAGACAGTATTGAGGCAGTGCAACATAACAGAAATATCACAGATCCTAATTTCTATTTATTAAAATGATTTCTTAGGCAAATCATTTATCTTTCTGGGTTCTTAAGTTTCCTCATTTGCAAACAAAACAAAACAAAACAAAACAAAAACATAATACCGTTACCTTCTAGAATTATACTTCATAGTGTCACTGTGAGGGATAAGTGAGAATGAATATGAAAGCGTCTTACAAAGTATAATTATAAACGCTATGCAAATACAAGTCGTACTGTGGGGGGAAGTTAAATTTACCTTTATGTGTTCTAAAACAGCAGTAGCAACATTTGTATGAAGATCAATAAGTCTTTTTTTTTCAAGGAGTTCTGGCAGAGAACTACAAGTACCAAAAAATTGAAAATTAACCATAAAATTTTCTAAGAAAATGATGTAGTCAATAATAAAACCCATGCCTGGTTTTTCCTCTAAGGAAAATCAGAACATTGAAACAGTGACCAAATGACAAATTAAACTATCAACTGAATTTAATCTCCAGGCTGAAACACATACAGAATGTATTACCTTAATATAGCTGAAATGCTTTTCATTTAAAAATTATCTACGTCTCAAATATTGTTATTTCTACCATTTCACTTTCTGCTTCCAAAGTTTTGACTAAAATTAAATTAATGGAAACATGCTTTTACCTACATTTCTAAAACACGAGATCTTTCTTCATCTTGATAGCATTCGAAGTACTTAAAATTTTCTTAACCTTCAATTAAGAAAACTGGCTGCAACAGTAAAATTAATAACTATTTGCCCTACTTTCTCATTAATATTGTTTTCCTAGTAAAATTATCCCCATCTCATATTTCTAATTGGGGAAAGAAGCAAATGTTCTGCTCTAAGACAGAACTGAAATCAGTTTTAACATGTTAAAAGCACAATTTAGTTCTTTTAGCTCAGAAGTCTATTTCTTTTTTTTTTTTTTAAATATTTATTTATTTTTTTAGTTGCAGGTGGACAGAATATCTTTATTTTATTTTTATGTGGTGCTGAGGATCGAACCCAGTGCCTCCCGCATGCTAGGCGAGCACGCTACCACTGCGCCATAATCCCAGCCCCAGAAGTCTATTTCTTTTACCTACTATTTCCTATTATTAAAAATATTGGGGGTTGGGGCTGTAGTTCAGAGGTAGAGCGTTTGCCTGGCATGCATGAAGCACTGGGTTCAATCCTCAGCACCACATAAAAATAAATAAATAAATAAAGGTATTGAGTCCATCTACAACTAAAAAAAATTTTAAAAAAATATTAATCACTTATAACCTCCCAAATAAACTTTATTAACAGAAAGACATCAAAAAGGATATACTGTGTACCTAACAGCTGATGTTAGCTTAGCAGTATTGTCAGAAAGCATACTTATGGCTCCTTCATCTTCTCCTTCTAGTCCCTGGGAAGGGAAAAAATGGTTTAGTAAAACTATTCAAAATCCCCAGGCACAAGCATAAAAATAAACATATTCTTAAGATTACTTACAAACAATAAAATTTAGGTAACCTAGGATAACTATTTTTCTCTTCTCAGGAGCAAGCACACGTTGTTTCTGACAGTCACAGAAAATTTCTAGTCACTACTAGTTTAATAAATGGTTGACTAAATTTAGGATCAGCAAAAAAGCAAGTTCAGAGAAGTAAATTAAAGTTCAGCAAGGAAACAAGTCTAGAGACCTTCCAGCAATCACACAATAATACAGCTGAAATTTGAAGCTGGATCAAAGTATGGTAGAATGAGGAATACTGAAACATGTCTCTAAAGTCACATTACATATTTTTTCAAATCATAACTTCATATTATTATTATTATTATTTTTGGCACCAGGGATTGAATTCAGGGGTACTATACTACTGAGCCACATCCCCAGCCCTATTTTGTGTTTTATGTAGAGACAGGGTTTCATTGAGTCGCTTAGCGCCTTGCCGTTGCTGAGGCTGGCTTTGAACTCACGATTCTCCTGTCTCAGCCTCTTAAAATGCTGGGATTACAGGCGTGTGCCATCGCACCCAGCTCATATTATTCTTTAAACAAAGTTTGATCTCAATATTTAAGTTCCTTTTTGAAAATGACTAAATAAATCGAAAATAATTTTGCTATTAAAGCAATAAATGGCTTTGAACTTTAGACAAAGAGAAAAAAAAAGCAAGCATCTGCATCCTTCCAGATAGACTCCTTCTTCCCTATAATTCTTAGAAAGCAAACAAGATCTTACCATAATGCTTTTAAGACGTTTGACCTCATCTTCTTGTGCTCTATAATATTCTAGTTCTTGCTGAACAGATTCTGCAACTTCTGGGAATGGACTAAAACAATATGCACAAGAGAAACTATGAGTAAGACATTAAAAGACTGATTTTTGCGTGGATTCTGAAATACAATGAAGATTTATTATTATTTTAAGTGGACTTAACCTGTATTTGAATATATTTTATATATAACATGGAAAGAGAATGATCAATACAAATAAAACTATCTAGACTTTATGATAAACTGGGCACTTAGGTGCATAACCTATAATCTCAGGGATTCTGTAGGCTAAGCAGAATGATGCAATGATAGCACACTTGGAGGCCAGCTTGGGAGACTTAGAGAAACTCTGCCTCAGAATAAAGAAAAACAAAACAAAACAAAAAAGGGCTGGGGAATGTAGTAGCTCAGTGGTAGAACATCACTGGGTTCAATCACCATGCTATAAAATGTGTACCGTAATACTTATAAATTTAAACAAATATAAAATTTACTTCTCCTCTTTTCAGTAGTGAGACTACATTTCCCTTCACCTACACACTACTAGAACAAAAATATTTACATGACCGAAAACTAACATCACAGTATATCAAATGTCAACTAAATATTAAAATTAACATATAGCATCAAAAGGTCCATTCAATGGTAATGATGGCATTATGATTGTGCGCATCTACAACAAAAAAGAAAGAAAAAAATCTTAAAAAACAACAACAAAAAACCCCTTTGTACCTCAGTACTTTTAATATCCTTATTGGTAAAAATAGTACTTGGATCATAGTTTTGGTAGGCCTAAGGCCTGCTATCTTCCTCCAGGGAAGTGCTGCTCAGCAATAATTAACATAGAATTCAAAATACGTTGAGGATGAAATGATTCTTAAAGTGAGTATTTTTCATCTATAGTTTTAGGGAAGGCCAAAAGCCTTTTCTCCTTTAAGAAAGAAAAGGTCATATCTTATTAGCAATGATGTAAAAAACCTTGCCTCCCCCCTTCCTTAACCCTGACAATTGAAAACATCTCACTAATGATCAGCACATTTCATCCAATAATGGAGACTGGCAAAAAGATGAGTTTGGAAAAGGTTCAGAAAATAGTCCAATTTTACCTGACAACCATAGGCATTTACCCAGCTCCAGTGTTCTATGTTGGCAAAAGGCAGTACTGAGGCCTTAACTTAGCACTCTAGTGTGGAATTAGAAGTTTTTGATCTAATTATAATGAAAATTACCTTTAAGAAAGCTCTTACTCTTGTAAGACCCTAGCTTCATTAGTAAAATGTGCTTGGTGAATTCCATGATCCTCAAAATCTCTAAGTTTCAGGTCTCAGAGCTAATGGAAAATAACTGCTTACATTTATTGAGTGCTTACTGTGTGTATCAAATGCTATGTTAATCACTTATCTCTATTATTTATTTAATCTTAACCATTTTGTTGTGGTAGTTAACTTTAATAGCTATGACCAGGCACTTTGGGATCTGTCAGAACTGAGTTCCACCCTAGGCTTTACCAATTTATTTATATTCACTCTCTCAATCTTCTTAAAAATCTTCTAAGATATTAGGGCAAAGTGAGAATTATCATCTCTCTATTTTATTGGTAAGAAAATGAAGCTCAGAGAGGTTTGTCATATGTTAACTCTATGCTATCTCCCAATGTCTTTGTGTTCATATTTTTATTGTAGTACAATTTGCAGGGCAAAAGGGCTATTGCTACTTGAAAATATAAAGTTCTTACAATTCAACTCACCTTTTAATTGGTTCTTAAACATATCATGGAAAAAATATTCAAAATTTCCATATTCGAATTAAGGGATTTTTTCTCTTAAGCTTTTCTCAGGAAATGTCAACTTCAAAATATTGTGTATTTTTTCTACTTTTCCATTCTGGAAGGAAATGTAGACTATGGACTTTCAAAGGAAAGAATATAATAGACAATTTCTTTATTTCTTTTCTCTGAATATCCCTGTTATAGCAATATGATTTTACAGTTGTGGTTTTTTGGGTTTTTTTTTTTTGGTATTAGGAACTGAATCCAGGGGTGCTAAACCTCTAAGCCACATCAGCAGCCCTCATTCATTCATTCATTCATTTACTAATTATTATTTTGGTACTGGGGATTGAATTCAGGGGCACTTGACCATTGAGCCACACTCCCAGCCCTATTTTGTATTTTATTTAGAGAGAGAGAGTCTCACTGAGTTGCTTAGTGCCTCACTTTTGCTGAGGCTGACTTTGAACTCGCGATCCTCCTGCCTCAGTCTCCCAAGCTGCTGGGATTACAGGCATGCACCACTGTGCCCAGCCCCATCTCTTTTTTATTTTATTTTGAGACAGGGTCTTGCTAAATTAGCAAGGGTGTAGCTAAGCTGCTGAAGCTGGCATCGAACTTGCAATCCTCCTGCGTCACTGGAATTACAGGTGTGCGCCACCACACTCAACTTGCAGTTGTTTTTTAAAAAGCTGTAAATATTAAAAAAAAAAAATACACACACACATAAAGCCACTGCATGTTGAAAATGTGGGAAATATATCCGACTTCTCTTCAAACATAAATATAAAATGAGGCCTAAAAGAATAGCTATACTGAGGCTGCAGATAGATCTATGTATTAAAAACTAAAAATAATAAATATTGAAAATCAAGGACCACACAAACATTAATTATAGCTCTTGCTCATTATGTGAATGAACCATTATGACCCTTTGGATATTTTTCTCAATTCAACTGGCCAGGTGACATCTTCATTTCTCTTTAAGTGGCGAATCTTTTACTTACTGATACTTCTCTTATTTACCTTCCTTTATGTTTCTGCCAAAATTTATCAACTGGAGTTAAATCATAAGACTTCTTGTTTTTTCTCTTTGGTCTAGCACCAGCTGGAGAGTTTTCCACTCCTGTAGATTCTTCCAAATTTACTCTGTTTAAGTGGAAATCCTAGGGAAAAGTAATACTGTTTTAAATAACTGTTTTCTGAGTTTAACAGCCATAACATTTCCCACAACAAGGAAAACAATCAACATAGATTCTTGCTGCCCTTGTTAATATTTATAAGGATAAAATACAGATCTGAAATTTAAAAGACATCCTTCCAACCTTTTATTATAAATTCAAATGAACCTTTCATTATGTATTTTAATGAAAGTAGTGGATGCATGTGATTAAAATTTCAAATACATACAGAGAAAAGTCATGTTAAGGTTCTATGTATCCTTCTAAAATATTTATGCATTTGTATAGCTTTTAGGTTTACTTTAAAATGGGATTATATCAAAAATGTGTATTTTGTCCCTTCTTTTGTCATTTAATATACTTTAAAGCTCCACAGGTATAGATACTTCATCTTTACCATGGCTATATAATAGTCTTATGTTTGGCTGTATTGATTTACTTGAACAGGCCTCTTGATGCTTAGCTGTTTCCAGTAAAAATCAGTAAAAAACACTCAGCCATAATTTTTAAACTCTTGCAGAGTCTTAATATTCTTATATTACTTGACTGATTAAATTTAAAAATTAAGATAGAGTAAGTAATTATTATTAACATTATTATTATTGTTAACATTCTCTTTGACATAAATTTTAATAGAGCAGTAGTTGTTAAGCTTTTCTGCTTGGGACTAATTTTACTTATATGTGGCTTGATTTTCCCCCTCCTTTCTCAAAAAACAAACATAAAATAGGCAAAAATAAAAGCAATTATATTCTCTATTCCTTCGTCCTCTTTTTGCATTAGTCCTGCAGTGTTTTATGGGTCAACTCTGCTCAAGAATGTGAGTTAAAGAGATAAAACATGGCTATAAGCAAGTGAGCAATCGAATAATGTGCAAGAAAGAAACTATGTGGAGAACTTATCAAGTATGAACGTGATATAATTATCTTAGTTCTAGGGCACTGTATACATTAATGATTATTCTAGGTTTGGTAACTTAAATATACTGAACACAATTTAATCTCCTCTAATGAAAGAAGCTCAATACTGACTCTAGATCCTTTGAGTATACTCTGAAACTTTCTCAAATAAATCTTTTACAACAGCTTATTTCCTTGAAGCTTTCCCTTTTGACATAAAAAAGAGTGTGAAATATGTAGTGTGTCTAATTGCCACAGTGGAGTAACACATGTACTTTCTGTCAAATAAATTATAAGAACAATGAGGCAGCCTTTTCATATGTGTGAAGTCCATCAAAGAGAAAAATCTCTAAAGATTAGCTACCTTTTATGTGCAAGGCATTATTCTTAGCACTTTGTATAAGTTATCTGATCCTTATGATAACCCCTAGAAGGAGTAAAATTTCCATTTCAAAAATGAAAAAAACTAAAGCATAGTGGAAGAAATTTATTGCCCAGGCTGTGTAGAAATATGTGGTAAAACCAAGATTAAAATCCAGGTAGAGCTATTTTAGAGGGCTGCTTTATCAGAAAGAGCAGAGCTACTTGGAATCAGATTCCTTCACTAGAAATCTTTGCAGGGTAGAATCTGGGTAGGCTTAGGTGGTATAAACTGGCAGTTTGAAGACTAGAGAGAGTTGCAATAAATGGTTGGGATGACAAAAGAGTGTATCATGTTACATTTCAACCTGTTATTATTGTCTTTCCTATAGATTCTTCATGTTATCACAAATCAAGAATGTCAGTGGTTTTTTAAAATTCCTCTCAGTTTCCCATCCCTCTATCCAATCTTTACTTTGCACAGCAAATTAACTAAGATAGGAAGAAAGCAAAAATAGCACAACTGTAGGAAAGCATTTTAAACAATATGAACAATAAATAGATATTAAAGTACACCCAAGAAGAAGCCTAGCTTTTAGAAAATATCTAAGAAGACCAAAGATACTAAAGGGAAACATCTTCAAACAGTTAAGCTATACTAAGAATTTCTAGTGAAGTATAATTTCCATGGTGATGCCACAGTTCATTCAAAATAGAAGTCACTAGTTAGTAAAATTATTGATCTAAAAATAGAACATATTATTATTAAGTATGATGGAATACTTAAAACAAAATGATAAAGGAATAAAAGATGTTAAGAGTTCCGAGAAATAACATAATAGCAGCAAGCACTGTTTGTATAATAGCAAAGCAAAAAAAGAAAAGTAATTTCCATCTTCAAAGTTGGGAAACTAGAACACTCTGTGCTGTACTCAATCACGTTAACAACTGAACATTAGTACACAAATAAGACAGCAGAATTGGTTGGAATGGTAGAGTCTAATCTGTTTCCTCTGCTGGTCACATTTTTGACTTAAAAGACTGGACAATATTGCCTAAAATCCCAGATAAAAATAAATTCCATTAGAGCCAGGCATGGTGGCAAATGCCTGTAATCCCAGTGGCTTGGGAGGCTGAGGCAGGAGGACTGCAAGTGCAAAACCAGCCTTAGCAACCTAGTGAGACCTGTCTCTAAATAAAATACAAAAAGGGGCTGGGGATGTGGCTCAGTGCCTTTGGGTTCAATTCCTGGTTAAAAAAAAAAAAAAAAAAAAAAAAATTCTACCAGGAAATGCTAAAATATCTAGAAGCCTTCAATAGTCTTGTTTCTTTTCAAAAGTTAAAGTAGATATCAGTAGATCAACAGATGGCTAATCTTAATACAATCACCTTTGGATAATAAAGGTGACACCTATTTATGCAGAGCTGAGATTTAAATACACATGAACAATGCAAAATAAAATAAAAATTTTTATTTTGGTAAGAATTTACTACCCCTTTAATTCCAAAAACTATTACAGCCATGATTAAAGAGCTAAGTGATTCAACAGATGTAGTTTGGAGCCATAAATCAAATATCAGCAACCAATGTTTTCAACATTCAGGTGACATCATCTCATACTAAGGAGACCCTTTAACCTGAATTATAAAAACAAGCAAAAAAAGAAAAATAAAACAGAGTACAGGGGAAAACATAAAACTAGGGAACAAACAGGAAAGGAAATCACACAGGAGCTCTACAATCTCCCAAGGCTCTAGCTCCTAACTTGCCCTAAGCAAAGAAATGCATCTTTAATCATTTGAAGATGAGTACCTATGTTATCTCATCCCTGTACATAAATCTCAGGAGAACTATGAAAAGGAGTGTGATTTTTCTGAAGGAAATTCTTATGTTAAGAGTCAGTTTGGGGACCAGGGATAACATCAGTGAGAGAAGAAATAATAAAGAAAAAGCATGATGACTTAGGTATATTTTCTCCAGAACAGGCAAATACTTTCCCTTCTAAATCAATTATTTCCTTCAGACTTGAGATCTGAGAGCTAAACAAAAACCAGGAGTTTTACTGCCTCTTACCAAAAGCAATTGAAAAACAAGATATGACTCAATAGACATTAGGGTTTCAATATAAAGGCACTGCATGTAACTCTAATGTTTCTTTGTGTGTGTGTGTGTGTGCATATGCACACGTGTGTGTAATTAAAGCATTACGTGAAAAATTAATGTTTCAAAGCACTTCTAATACCCATGATGGGAAATTTTAGAGACGAAGTTCCTAAGCAAAAAGTAGTCTAAATTTATTTCTACTGTCCCTGAATGCTTCAGAACCAGTTCCAAGTCAATAATGGTGATTATGCCTTAAAAAACATAATTTAGAGGAAGTTCTTATAAACTGAAATTCTATTTCTTACTGAGAAAGCAATTAGATTTAATGAGCATGGATGACTACAGAGCTCAATGAGAAGAGTCCAGAAACTTTGAGAACCACAAGTTACGCATTATTTGCTATCCATCACTCCACAACAGATACATTCATATTAAATAAGGTGGGCTTCCAGCGAAAATTGTATAAATCTGTAATTCTACTAAACATTGTTCTCTTGAGAGACTGAAGAAACAACATTCATAATGATGAGGCATGAACTTGAGGTTCTATAATTTCTGCTTTACATAACAGTTATGGTTTCTTTGGCTCATACAAACCAGCCTGTCAAATAAAACTCAAGTAAAACAAGAATTAAAATATACTCATTAAGATGAAACAGGATGAGTTCTACACTGATGCTTTTAAATTATGTACAAAAATCAATGGT
The DNA here is from genome assembly GCA_004024805.1 of Geosciurus inauris. Classification (NCBI taxonomy): domain Eukaryota; kingdom Metazoa; phylum Chordata; class Mammalia; order Rodentia; family Sciuridae; genus Geosciurus; species Geosciurus inauris. The sequence goes on from PVHX01005753.1 coordinate 106,725, forward strand.
CATTACTGTATTTTTATAACTTTACATTACTACAATAAAGTTATAACAAAATGGGTTCTCTCCTAAAGAATGGGAAAGACCTTAAGTTACTATTCTCACCACTGAAAATGTCTAAAGCAAAGATATTTCAGTAGAATTAATAGCCCTAATAATCCAGATTATGTTATCTAAACACTGTTTACCATTTAAAGGAACCAGGGCTTTTGGGGAAATGGTTGAGTCCAAGTCTGGAAAGAAAATGAATGTGATGAGTCAGGAAATTTTTAATACCTAAACAAGTAAGCTAACAAAGACTGAAGAAGTCAAGCCAAGAGGACACTGAGGCCAGGATGGGCCAAAGATGGGACAATTTGTGCATCAAAATGAATGACTACAATAGATATACATTTCAAATATAAAAATCCACTAGTTCATAAAATAATATTAAAAAGAAATCAACCACCTTATTGGCTGCCTTTACAGACTGTTAGGGTATTAAATCATTCTGAAAGTTAACAAATAACAAATAAAGGAAGACAATCAAGCATTTTTTCTATAATCTCAGCAGCTCAGGAGGCTGAGGAAAGGAAGATCTCAAGTTCCAAGCCAGCCTCAACAACTTAGTGAGACCCTGTCCCAAAAAATAAAAAAGGGCTGGGAGCTGGTGGGGCATGCCTGTAATCCCAGTGGCTCAGGAGGCTCAGGCAGGAAGATCTGGAGTTCAAAGCCAGCCTTAGAAAAGCAAAGAGCTAAGTAACTCAGTGAGACCCCGTCTCTACATAAAATACAAAATGAGGCTAGGGATGTGGCTCGAGGTCCAGTGCACTTGAGTTCAATCCCTGATACCCCTGTCCCCCAACCATGAAAAAAGGGCTGAGAATGTGGCTTAGTGTTTAAGTGCCCCTGGGGTCAATCCTCAGTATCAATCAATCAATAAGTAAATAGTACATACTCCCTTAGATAAAAATTTAATCCAAGCTATATGGAGACATACTAAAATAATAGCATTAAAAAAATGAATGTGGCTGGAGGGCAGGGCAAGATGGCGGCGTAGAGAGAGGCACCATCCAGTCTCACCAAACTACAGATCAAAATGTTGCGACAAAAATTTCTTCCACCCAACTTTTCGGCAGTAAATTACAGTCATCATCACAGAAAATTTCACTTTCGCGTGGAAGCTGTGCAAGCGGTCTTCGCCAGAGCGCGTCTCCAGCAGCAGCGGCTGCAAGCGGCCGCGGGGCAGTGCGACCCCCGTGGCTCCGCAGAACTCACCGCGGGTAGAAACTGCGTCTACTCGAGAAAATTGGATCCAAAACCCAATCAACCACACAGGATCTAAGCAAGCTCGCGTGGTCCCACGACCCCAGCCGTCAGCCACTGGGGAGCGCGCCAGCGAAGGCAGCGCTACAAAGGAAGATTGGGACCCACCAGTTCTGCTCCAGAGTGCAGGGCAAACAAAGCAGCGGAGGGAGCAGATCTGCAAAAAGGAACTTCCACGGGGACACAGACAACAGGAGATTGGAGGCAGCTACTGCGAGCCTCTGGGAGTATAATCGAAGTGGGACATTGGAAAACAACTCTGTACAATCTTCCACGGACAGCTTCACCATCGAACCAGAAATTAACCAGGTTGGGACTCTCACACGCGAAACACGAGCCGAGTAAGTCCAGCAAGCAACGAACAACGCCACCTACTGGAGGTGAAAGGAAACATACTTGTCTATTCACTTTGAGACTGTTCTTGTATATTGATTGTTTGTTTTTTGATTTGCTTGTTTGTTTGTCTGTTTGGTTTTTTTTTTCCTTTCATTTTTTTTTCCTCTCTCTCTCTTTACTTCCTCCCTTTTTTTCCTTCTATGCTCTTCCACTCTCACTTTGCATTTTATCCTTTATCTTTCTCTCCCAATATTTCTACTGTTTAATCTTTTTGCTTTATTTCTCTGTTCTTTCCCATCTTTCTCTATCCTCCCCTCATTTCTCTCCCACTCCTCCTACCCTCTAATCCCCAAC